>JADRCD010221307.1:33417-43644 GCA_019843815.1 Montemys delectorum
CCCCCCTGCCCCCCTGCCCCCCTGCCCCCCTGCCTCCCTGTCCCCTGCCCCCTTGCCCCCCTACCTCCCTGCCTCCCTGCCTTCTTGCCTTCCTGGAGCCTCTTTTTCTGTAGCAACACAGGCTGAGCACAGGTAGGGGTTCTAGACAGAATACCAGCTTGTCTCTCCTACTCCCCAGGGGAGCCCAGGCAGGGTGCCTAGTCATACCTCGCATTACTCATGATCAAACATGTGAGCTACTGTTATCTGCTGGTTGTTAGCATCTTAGAGAAAAGAGAGTGTGAGACTCCAAAGACTCCAAAGAATAAAGGCCGAAGTCTGGATTCGAAACAAGACCTAGGAAACTCCAAAGTTCACCGGAGCCTTTTATCTACTTCGATGTAAGATAAGCAATCGTGGAGTCGAGGCGCTCTGGGAAGATGAAGTTACACATGCAGGAGCACATCACAACATTCAATTAGCCACCAAGCTGAATGGCTGTAGGCGCCCAGGTCAGCTCCAGCGGTTTCAGCTCAGGCTCATGCTGGGATGCCTGCCACGTGTCAGTCTGTACCAGGGCCAGCTGAGCCCCGGAACAAACCACTGTTCAAAGTAGCTGGACCTGGCCATGGTGATAACCCCATCAGAGACTTGATCCTCTTCTCCCTGACCCAGCCTTCACACGCTAGGGAGGTGCACTGTGAGATTAAGAGACCTGTTACAGATGAGTCACCCAGAGAATGAAGGTAATCCGAGGGGCTGGAGGCCATCTTATCCACAGCTACCTTTGTGGGTGGCTTCTGATAGACTTGTGTGTCCAGAGAGTAAAAGAAAACCTTGGTGTGACACCCCAGGCTCACACAGCAGCTGCCCCAGTGCTGGCACTGAACCCTTGTTGCCTTCTACGAGATCTGAGCTCTTTTTTCCACACCATGTTGATCTGCTGGCTGCTAAGTAAGATACACAGTTGATAGGGTTACACTCACTTGTACTTGGGTACAGATGGGAAAGGACAGGCATAGGGCTGGGCAAGGGCTGGTTACAAGGCTAGTCTTTCCACAGTTCTGGAGTCAGCACAGGATGTTGGACATGAGAGAAGTTAATACTGGAAAATCTTGATGTCAACTGTAAGTGCCCACCTTGCTCTGAGCCATCTGGCTGCATCTCAAAGAACCATGCGCTGACCTATGCTAAAGACACGAGGGAAGAGTCAAGTTGGCCTAAGGCAAATCACTTTGCCTGGTGTCACTTTCCTGATTCATCACCTTCCCCTCCTCCTAGGTGTGGAGGAGATAGTGGAAAATGAACTGGTCCAAGATCTTCCCACAGAGCCCTATTCATTGCAGGCCCTTGGCAGACCATGTTCCCACAGGCTCTGGATTCTCCATCATCATCGTCACCCCCACCCCCTCCTAGGAACCAAGTCAGAATCTGTCAAAGAGCCAGGCCTCTGTCAACCCCACCCCAGCCAGACAGTTAATAAGTGACCAGAGCTCTGGACCCTGGCCTATAAGGGGCTGCTGTCCCAGAAGCAGGTGGCAGGCAGGTGGACCGCAGAGGAAGCAGGAACTTAGCGGTGTGAGCTGGGAACCGGGGCCATGTCAGGAAGCCAACTGTGGGCTGCTGTTGTCCTGCTGCTGCTCCTGCAGAGTGCACAGGGTGTCTACATCAAGGTGAGACCCTGGCCAGCCTACCTCTGATCTGGAGGACCTGGGCTCGGCCCAGCAGCCAGTCTAGACTGAGACACCTGCTGGGTTGGGGCTGCAGGAGTGTCAACATCGATAGTGATAGATGTAATGAGAGCAGCAGGCTTAGTCCGCTCTGCTCCCCTTGGAAGTCAGCACAGCCATAATGTGGAAGGGACCCCAGAGGAGCCCAGAGGGAATCTCTGTGGTTCCCTTCCCTGTGCTTACCCACATGGGCAAGTCCTACCAGGGAATGGATTCTCTGGTAGGAAACCTTTGTGCACAGTGAAGGTTAAATGGTGCCAGGCCCAGGTGAACATGTTCTAGGCAGAGCAAAGGCCAGACAAAGGGAACATGGACTTCAGCACCCTCCCAGGGAGTATTAGATGGGTGGGGCATGGAATCAGCCCTGGCTGTCCTGTGGCAGGATGCTTCTGGTCCCCCTAAACCTGAATGACTACCGTCTGGCATCTATATCAGGCAGGGTTTCCAGGAGAAGAATAAAAGTGAGGGGAGGGGTTGAGAGAATCAGTCTCAATAGAGAGAACTTCACCAGGCCAGTGCAGAGAGATGACCTATTAGTTGCCCTGTCTGATGCCAGGCTTCCACAGGGGAAGGTCAAGTCAGACTGGAAAGAGACAAAGATAGAATTTGAACACACAAGGGTCTTCCCGTGTCTGATGCCCATACGATGACCTACAGAGCTCCAGAGCCTTCTGTGAGCATACTGGGATAGAAGGCTTCTATGCTGTTGGTGGCAGATCTCAATGCAACATTCCCCTCATAGGCTGCTTTTCCACTGTGGCTTGGACTCTGTGAGCACAGAGAATATTCTGGAGGACTCACGGGACCTTGATAAGCCCAGTCTCATGGCACTGCCTGCTCCTAACCAGGGCCTGATGACCTCTCACCCCTCCTTTCTCCCTAGTACCATGGTTTCCAAGTCCAGCTAGAATCCGTGAAGAAGCTGAATGAGTTGGAGGAGAAGCAGTTGTCCAACCCCAAGCTATGGAAAAGTGGCCTCCTCCCTGCTGTGTGCCACAACCCAGCCTTGCCCCTGGACCTCCAGCCTATTTGTGCCTCCCAGGAAGCTGCCAGCACCTTCAAGGCCTTGAGTAAGGATATCCACCCTCAGATCTTCCTGCTCCTCTCTCTGCACCCTCCCCTACCTCTCTACCATCAGCTGTTTCTGTTAAGCAACCCAGTGGACGGGGACTTGGAGGGTCACAGCCCCTGCCCACCCCAGATCTGCCCCAATCTGGGCACATTGATTCAAGTAACAGAGAACTCCACGGTTCTGAGAAGTTCCTCAAAGACCTCACAAGTTGGCAGGGAGGGACTCTGGGAAGAGACAGACGTGATTCCAGGAGACACATGCATCTGATATATCTGATGCGATCAAGCTTGGAATGGCTCCGCGGGAGGTGACAGCTAAGCTGAAATGGGAAGGGTAGAGAAGAGCTGGAACACACTGCTGCCATCTGCAAGCATTAGTGTTCCTGCTCTGGGCAGGCCCTGATCCATCCCTCTTGTCCAGGACTGTTCCTACAACATTCAGGTCAGGTTGATCAGCCCATGTAGCAGATATGAAACCTCAGACGAGGGGGGTGGGGAAATACCTGAGAGAGGAATCTAGGCCCTGGTCCCCTCACTCTGAGTCCAGAGCAGAAACTTCTATATGGAACACACCAGGTTCTCTCCCTAGGAGCTCCTCTCTGCAAACTGGATGACAGTATCCATCCATGACCACTGACCCCCAGGGTCCGATTTCAACTAATCTGCCTTCTTCCTACACAGGGACCATCGCCACCACCGACGAATGCGAGCTGTGTATGAATGTTGCCTGTACAGGCTGCTGATGAAAATGACTCTGGGTGTCTGAAGCCCACTCCGGACACCTCCCCCACACCCCAGCCTGTCCATACTTAGGCACCATTGAAGTAATCACCATCCTCCCAGCATAAATGGATCCATAGCAAGACACTATGGATACAAAGCTGCCATATTTGGCCCCCAGGCAGCTGCACCTGATTAAAGACGCTATCCACAAAACCAAGTGTCTGTGTGCTCGGTTCTGCGCTGTGGGTGGGGCATCTTGAGAAAGCTGGATGAGAAGCAAAGAAAGGCCAAGCTGAACATAGAAGTTCCCTACCTACATTTCCAAGCCCAAGGAAATGACTCATGGCGCCCACATCCCAGGTGAAGGAGCCTAGGGTAGCCCAGACTCTGTGGACCTTCTCCCCTGGAGTAATCCAAGGATTTCCAGCTCCAGAACCAGAACGCTTGACAGAGAACAGTGAGGAGTAGGTAAGAGTATGTTTGGGATGGAATGCCATCCACAAGTCCAGTGACAGTCAGGAGATTTTGTTCTCCACAGCCTAGTGACACTCTCCCCTTTACAGAGTGCCCATTTTTGTGTTCGAGATACATGCAAATTTCTAAATCCGTGGCAAGATAATTCAGAGTCTTCATCAGTCCAAAGATGTGAGCAGCTCGGCAATAGCCAGGTCCTTTATTTATAAAGCATGTCCCTACAGGGTCATAGGCTGGGTAGAATGGCCAGGCAATGTCTTTCCAGATAATATAGCCCATTCTCTGGCCACTCTTTCGATGTGTCTGCGTATCTTTGGCTGTGGATGATGATGCCAAAGGCAAGACTCAGTGTGACCACCATCCATCTCTCCATCCGTCTCTCCTGAGCCATGGGGAACCCCCCCCCCCCCCCCCCCCGCTGCCCCGCAAACAGCACCCCCCCACGGGGGCTCCTCCCAGGCAGAATGCTTGCAAGACACAAGGCTGTGGATGCTGCTCTGTTGTGGCCTGAGCCATGGAAGGTGGAGCCCAGGGCTGAGGCCTTTACTCCAGTCAGGATTTGTCCTGGAAATTCCCGGTATGGGGTTTCCCACGGGTGCAGGTTTGTTACTTGGCCTTTGACTTGGGCACCTGGAAGGAAGGAAGGCTGGGTGCAAAGGGCCAGTTGAGTACACAGACAGCTGACAGACCCTCCTGCTCCACTCTACTCCTCCTTGTCATTCCCTAGCTCCTGCCTCAGGTCTCTGCCAGGGGAACCAGGTAGCCTGACTGTGTCTCTTATCCTGCTGTGTGCCACCATGCCACCTTTCAAATCTGACTTGAGCCCAAATGTCATCTGTGTGCATTTACCATTTATCCTTTTCAGGGGCTGTGTCCCCATCCACTCAGGGAACTGCCAGTGGAGAGTCACCTGGAGCCTGCACTGCTGCACACACACACACACATACACACACACACACACACACACACACACACACACTCACACTCACACAGTACAATAGGAAATGTAACATAGACCCTGCATTCCTGTGAAACTGTCCCGCAGTTTGACGAACTGGGTTCTCTCTCGACTGAAGGGAGAAGAAAGACCTGAAACACAAGAGTTCTAGAAAAAAAGAACACGAAGCCAAGTTGCATCCCAATCAAAGCTTCCCTTTACTTTTGGGGGTTCGGGTTTTATATGTACACGGGGGAAAAACGAAAACTGGATCTCTAGGTTACAGTGACATTTGCATAACATAAACAATTCGGGAGGAGTCAGGAAAGCTAGGCTGCTGGGCGTTAGTTCTTGAGGGCGGTGGCTCCAGGTGTCCCGCAGGTCTCAGCTCCGGGGAGAGGTTGGAGGTGTGGCCGACGGTGGGGGAGGTCAGTAGCAGATGTCTTCAGGTAGCAGATGTGGCAGCCAGCAGGCGTACCTTTCTCTGGAATCCTTAAAGGCGGAACTCAGAGCAGTGGGCCTTTATCTTGGCACAACAGGCATGAGCTGAGTCTCCGGTTGCAAGCTCCAATGTCTTGGAGTTGAGGCAGGAAGGGAGGGACCCAACATTCCTGGGCTCTTATCTTTCTCCTTCAGGAAGTAGTCAGTTATTCCACAACTGTCACACCATTATCTCTCATCTCTTCCCGCTCCTCTTTCCTCACTTCCTCCACCTCTTCCTCCTCCTCCTCCTCCTCCTCCTCCTCCTCCTCCTCCTCCTCCTCCTCCCTCCTCTCCAGTCCCTGGCAGCCACTCTTCTCTCTGCCCAACTCAGTTGAATCTGTTTTAGATCCCATTTCCAAGTGAGGCCGTGCAGCATTTGTCTTCTTGCTCCCAGCTGATTTCACCAGTGCAACACACTCATGTGTCACTTTATCACAGGTGACAGGATTCCCTTCTTTTTGGGGTTAAGTAGTATTCCACTGCGTATGTGGCATGTTTTTCTATATCTCAGGTCTTGGCTGTTGAGAACAGTGCTAAACATGGCAATGCAGATGATTTTATAGGGTATGGATTTCGTGTCTTTGCTACATACCCAGAAGTGGAACTACTGAGTCAATGGCAGGTCTCATTAATTGGGGGGAGGAGGCACTCTATACTATTGTCCCCATAGATAGTCATTTGCTTATTTTTAAGATAGGGTCTCATATACCCCTGGTTATCCTCCAACTCATTACATCCATGATTTTCTGATCCTCCTGCCTCCATCTTCCTGGGTTGGGATTATAGCCATCTACCATCATGGCCAGTTAATGCACTGTTGACTACTGAGCCCAGGACTTCATGCATGCTACCTGAGACTTCTATCAACTGAGCCACATCGTCAGCCCAGCTACATTAATATCACCCACCTTTGCTCCACATCCTTTCTAACACTATCATCATCCTGTATTTCTTTGTAGATATGTTTATTTTATAATGTATGAGTGTTTTGACTGTATATATGTCTGTGTACCATGTGCATGCTTGGTGACCTTGGAGGTCAGAAAAGGGAGTCAGGTCCCCTGGAACTTGAGTTAACAATGCTTGTGAACTGCCATGTGGTGCTGGGAACCAAACCCAGGTCTTCTGCGAGAGCAGCCAGTGCTCTTCACCACGGAGCCATCTCTCCATCCCCCATGTTATCTCATGTTTTTAAATGCCCCCATTCTTAGAAGTGTGAAGTAATGCACTGGGGCATTAACAAACATCCTTCCCCATGACTTGTGGCCCTGAGCATCTTCACATGTGTGCTCTTTGTGTATCATCTGGGAAATGTCTCCTGGGGCCTCCCCCATTTTACAATTTCATCTTTTTATTTCTGGACTGTGGAATTCCTTCTGTTTGGGTGCTAATCCCTCACGGGATGCACAAGTCACACATTCTCTCTGCCACTTACCTCTTTACTCTCTTGACTATTTCCTAAGCTATCTGGAGTTTTTGAGTCTGCCGTCCTTCTGTCTGTCTGCTTTTGCTTTGGGGGCTCATGGCCAAGAACATTAACAAGAAAAGTCCTCTATCTTCTCTTCCAGTACACATAGGCTTACGTTTCAGTCTTTACTCCATTTAGAGCTGATCTGCGTGTGCGTGTGGGGTGTGTGTGTGTGTGTGTGTGTGTGTGTGTGTGTGTGTGTGTGCTGAGAGTCTGGTTTCATTCTTCTACATAGAATTACCTGGTACCATTTACTGAAGAATCTATCATTTCCTTGTTGTGTGCATGATTTGGGTGCTTTTGTTAAAGACCAGCTGTGAATTTACTTCTGGGCTCTTTGGTCTGTTCCATTTGTCTTTTTTTTTTTTTAATATTTTATTTAATATCCACACATGCTTACAATGTATTTGGCTCCAATCCATCTCCGTTCCCTCTCCTCCCAATCCTCCTCTATCCCTGCCCATACTTCCTGACCAACTTCTTGTGATCTCCCTCTACTTTGGTTTTTGGTTTAGTACCCACTGGATCCATTTACTACTGCTTATTCGCACTGACTATAGGTAATCTACTGTAAGCTCTCAGGGGCAGCATCCCCAAAGAAAATCGACTCTCCTGTCCCCAGCAGCCATAGCTGCCAGCAGATCCTCAGCTAGGGTGGGACTCCATGAGCCCCTCCAGAATTCATGCTGAGATTTTGGCTGGCTTGATCTGGTGCAGGTCTTGTGCATGCAGTTCCAGGTGTTGTGAGTTTATGTGTGTAACTGTTCCGTCTTGTTAGGCAAATATTGTTTTGCTGCAGATATCCTACAAACTTTATCCCCTCTTCTTTTTTTTTTTTTTAAAGATTTATTTATTATTATAAATGAGTACACTGTAGCTGTTTTCAGACCACCAGAAGAGGGCGTCAGATTTTATTACAGGTGGTTGTGAGCCACCATGTAGTTGCTGGGATTTGAACTCAGGACCTTCAGAAGAGCAGTCAGTGCTCTTACCCACTGAGCCATCTCATCAGACCCCCTTTATCCCCTCTTCTGTGACAATCCATAGGCCTTGGCATGGCAGATCTGATAAAGATGTCTTATTTAGAGTGCTCTATATTCTCTACTTCTTGGTACAGTGACTGGTTACAGGTCTCTGTATTAATCATTATCTACTGATAGAGAAATAAAATAAGTTTCTCTGATGAAGGGGAGAGAGTCACTTACCTATAGGTATAAAGAACCATATGGGTATGTAAGAACTTCAGGGGTAGTTTATTACCATTTCTATTTGGCAGAAAAATTGCATCAGACTGTTCTCCTGTGGCCTATGACCTAGTCAGCTATGAGGCTTGGGACCCAGTTAACAGGAATGAATTGTCTCTTGTGGAGTTGGCTTTAAACCCAATCTGAGAGTGGTTGGTTGTTCCCTTGACATCCAATGCCACTATTGCACCAGTAGCTTGCAGGGCTCATAGCTCAGCAAACGATGATAGCTTCTTCCCCTGGTAGTACGTGTTCCTTTGGTTTCTATGACTTTCCCCCCTCTGCCTGTTGTCACTACCATCCTGTTTTGACAACAACAACTTTGTAGTAGACGTTGAGAGAAGATAGTATGCCTATTAGTTACATTTCTCTCGCTGTGACAAAATACCATGACCAAAGCTTCTAATGGAAGAAAGTTTTTCAGTTTAAGGTTCCCAAGTGGTAAGAGTTCTTTAATGATGGGGAAGAGAGGCAAAAGATGAGAGGCATGGCACTGTAGCAGGATGCTAAAAACTCATATCCTTCACTATAACCAAAGAAAGGAAACTGTAAAACAATGACATAAGCTCTCAAAGCTCTCCTGCCATACACGCTTTGCGTGACAGCAGTTTATGAGGCAAAAGCTTCATGGAAGTGAGTCTCCTGCATTATTCCTTGGCATTCCCTAATTCAGAGGTAGCCCAGATATGTCCTTGTGAACTCACGTGCTAGGTGCTCACCAAGATATGATTTATTAATAGCTAGGCAAATTTGGACGTTGCTCTCTGACCTTTACCAATGTTCCAACATCTTAGCCAAACACTGGCTTGGAATTTTGCAAAGAATGTCACCCATTCAGACTAATTGCCCCTGGCATTGTTAGGGAAATAATGAAGGGAATAGGACATTGTAGTTTGCTGAATGGTCCTCAACAATCCCTGGGCAAGTTTAACTAATATCCTCATTCTCAGTCACATACTACAGCTGAATCACTCTAGGAATTAGCAAGAAAGAGACATGTCCCTATTAGCCCAGAAGATTAGCATAGTGGGTTGCCCTGGCCCGCGGGGCTAGTAATTAACCAGGGTCCGAAGGGGACCGACCCTGAAAGAGAAACGAGCGACAGAGAGGAACGAGGCCAAGCAGAAACGGTTGTCAAGGCCTAACTTTACTTCAGAAGGGCAGGGTAATTATACTTGCAGAGCAAGGAAGCGTTAAGAGGAAGTGGGGCGGGGGTGTACACCTGGCTTTACACCTGGCCGGAGCAGAAGCGTTGACAAAACATTTTATGGTTTTTCCGAGAACACTCCATGGTTCCTCCAAGAATAGACTGTTACTCAGATAAGGTCAAATTCTCAGGGACAACAGGGACACTCTGTCCCTGACATCTCCCCCCTCACTGTAACTTAAGGAGGGAAGTCAGTATGGAACAGTAACATCTTAGCCTGCCCGGACGGTATCCTGGAGTGGACCAAGAAGGATTTTAGGGCGCTCCAAATGTTAACTGTCCCTAGGGCTCCGATCAAGCCACTCCTTGCCGGGGGAGAAGGCGATCGAGGGGCCAGGAAGGGGGACAGTCCTACCTTCCTGTCCGTGCAATGGGAACCTGAGCCCTGGACAAGGGAACGTAGGCCTCACTTCTCCATCCGTGCAATGGGAACCTGTGCCCTGGATAGAGAGCAGTGAGGTTTTTGGGAGGCATCAGAAAAGGGACCAACACCGGCCAAGATCATCCTTTTGCAATGGGATCCTGTGCCCAGTCAGGGGACCGGCCTTTGGTGTCGATCAAGATTAAATTTTTGATCCACTCAAGGGAGTTCCGTATTAAGGGCGGCACTCCAAGGTGTCTTTAGGGAAAGAGTAGGGCAATATCAATTTTTAATTATTTCCGCCCCGGAAGGCGCGAAGTCAGGGAGCACTGAATGAGGGGCATGTCGGGGGAGAAAGGAGTCTAGAAAAATTCAGCCTATTGCTGGGTTCCATCTCTCCAGCTTCGGCGTCTTCTTGGGCTGCCATGTTTTCGATCTCCATAGAAGAAAGCTGATGATAGTGAACCACAACAGGCCCGCTCACAGCCGAATCTATCTGTTTTTTGATAAAAGAGGTTAATCTAGAAAATACCCAAGGGCCAAAGGATAA
>JADRCD010221308.1:0-23656 GCA_019843815.1 Montemys delectorum
TGTGTGTGTGTGTGTGTGTGTGTGTGTGTGTGTGTGTGTGCATGCATGCTCGAGTGTAGTGTGTGTTGTTTCCACAAAACAAATACTTCCTCCAAGGAATGTCCCACAATGCAACAGGAACAAAGGTGGATTCTGATTGCCTTTAGAAGTACTGTGAATGGCTGAGATGTCTGAAGACCTGTTGGAGGTTGTTTGCCATGATGTTTCCTAATGCCTGAAGGTTGGGGATGAAGAGAGTCAACCTGAACCCATACACCTCTTGTCACTCACTCTGCTACCAGGTGCCTTTCTGTGGTCTGTGGCCTGGCCTTGCCTGGAACAGCTTTGGAAATCTCTTAAAGGCACCTGGTCTTTCGCTTAAAGGCTTCTTGTTATTTATAATGAAGTTTTGAAGACACTTACCTCCTGGGCTATGTCTACTTGTTGGGCTCCCTGGAGATGCCTCTCCTAGTCCCTATTGATCCCAGGAGCCTACAGTGCACCAAGGAGAAGCTGGATGTAAGGCACTTGGGGGAGCAGGGGAAGTAGGCAAGAGAGGATGGAATAGCATCCAGAAGGTATGCAGAATCCTAACTCCACCCAATCTCCATCCCCCTAGCTTCTCCTCATGCAAGACAGTTGCTGACTCCTTGCATGCCTTGCCCATTCCAAACACTTCCTTCCCCTTCATATTCAGAAGGGGTGAACATGGTCTCCAGAAATCTATCTTCCTGTACATTTGTTAGATCCCTGTGTTCCCATGGCCACCCTAAGAACTCAGTATGGGGTATTGCCAGTTGGTTTGGCCTGGCTGTGTTTCTCCCTCTTTCATTTTTGGAAATAAGATGAGATCAGAGACTGGGTCTGGTTGTTCCCAACCTAGGCCCAGAGAAGGAAACTCAATAATTGCTTGTTTGGTAGGGAGGAACAGGGATGAGGGAGGCTGGGATTTTTTTTTTTTTTTTTTTTTTTTTTTTTTTTTTTTTGGTGAACCTATCTCTAAAAACCCATGGAGCATGATTTGAACATGGCATTCAATCTCAGGTTAGGTCTTGATTGAGAGGAGGGGAAGATGGCCTTACAGGTCCCATCTATGACCTTCCATCCTTCAGTTTTGGAGACGTATAAAGGCAGAGATGCAGCAGGGAAGGCAGTTAGAACAATGAGCATTTGTTCTTGACTAACTGCTAAAATGAAGGTGTTCTTCGAGCAGGGCATCGGAGGATCAAGGGGAAACTGTGATACCTCTTAGCCTGCATATTGCCTCTTGTGCCAATACCATATATTTAGGAGCTAACTTGCTTTGCTGTATAAATTCCAGACTACTCCCAGAGGAATGGTCTGCTCTAGACAGTGTTTCCCTCACCCCTAATCCCTATCACTGCCCAGATTTTGGAATGTATGATACATAAGACATGTCCTTCCTTTTGTAATGTTAGCCAATGTCTCATCCAAAGAGGGAGCCAAGGCTGTCAAACCCAGTGTGATTGAAGACAGCCTTATCTGCTTGGTCACTTTTGGTTCCAGAAGGATGCAGATGGGAATCCAAGATCAGGCACACAACTATAACATGAAAGTTCTCCTTGGGAACATAGTCAACCCCCAAAGAATTTCCCAGCATGCACTCATTCCCCTTGGCAGAGAGAACAGGATGGATGGTAGCTGGAGGCAGGTGCCAGGGATGAGAGTAATGAGAGAGTATCCAAGGGCGCAGCTTCCACAGCGATGGGAACCAGGTGAGACTCAGCCAGCAATGCTGCTAGGTTGTATGAGGGTGAAGCCCTGAGCTCTATCTCACCCACAGGGCCAAGAGGAGGGTCTGCCTGGATCAGCTTCGTGGTACCCGCAGAGAAGGTAGGAGGCTGCACATTGGTCAGCAGTTCTTCTGGACAACCGATCATCAGCGGTTCAGGAGGAAGAACTTGAGGCTTTGGAAGAAGTTGGACTTCTGCCTCTGCTTCTGCTTCTTTTTGATTATGGGGACCCATACCAGCCCACACACCAGCATCATGAGTCCCAAGGACAGGAAGGCAGGCCCTATCATCTTCAGGACTGACGCAACCTTCTGCTTCTCTTCCAAGATGTAGGCCATGCAGGTGATGCCCACGCCGAAGAGCAGAATGGCACTGCCCACTGACATGATGATAATGGGCTTGTGGTAGATTTCCCAGTTGCTTCTGGGGGTGGTGGTCCAGACAGACTCACTTCTGGAGCTGATGCACAGGGAGCTGGCTGTCTGGCTGGGCAGCAGGTCCTTGGACTCTGGAGACCTCTCATCTACCTCCAGGGCCTTGGGGAGCACCTCCATCGTCGTGGCTGTTCAAGAACGGGCACCTAGTATTGGTGGACAATTAGAAAGGATGGTGAAGCCAAAGGAATCCTTCCACATTCTTCCTGAGTTCAATGTCCTTCTCCAGCCCGGGAGAGGGGAATATGGTGCAGATGCATGCATGTCGAAATTAATGGTAAAACCGGTGAAATCTGCATAAGTAAAAATCACCCCAGGGAGGCAACCCAGTCAGGGGAAATTGCTCAGTGGGTAAAGAGCTTGCCATGCAAATGTGGGGGTTTGCATTTGGATCCCCAGTGCCTATTTAAAAAGTAGGCATGGTAGCATATCGGGGTGGAAGTTGGAGTAGAGACAAGAGAGTGCTGGGAGCTTCCTGGCCAGCCAGCCTAGTCAAATTAGCTAGCTCCAGGTTTCAACAAGAGAACCTCCTTCAAAAATTAAGGTGGAGGGCAACTGAGTCACCCTCTGGCCTCTAGCATACATTCACATCCACAAGAGTGTACTCATGAACACACATGTACAGTTCACACCAACTCCAAAGAAGTGATACAAGATAGTAATTTTTCTTCTTGTTTTGTTTTCTAAGACAGAGACTCATTATGCAAACTCATAATTTGCCTCTACTTACTGAGTGTTGGGGTTGCAGGCAAGTGTCACTACACTGTTATGTCACTCTAATATCACTTTTAATATTTAAAGCAGTGAACAGTGCTGCATCTAAGAACAAACACAAACCATAGTTTATCGAGTAGTGTGTCATTTTCTAGCTATGTGATCTTTCAAGTGAATTATCAACCTCTCTGTTTTCTTATCTACAAAATTCAAGTAATATTAGCTCCCTTGCAGGGCCTTCAAAGGGGTTAAAGGAGCGCAGGTGTAGACTGCACTGGATCGATGCCCAGTATGTTCCAGGTGCTTTGTAAGTGTTGTCCGTTGCCTGTTAGGATGGCAACGCTTGTGTGCTTAACTCTTTTCTCATTGGACTAAAGTAACATTATAATCCCCACATACTGATTTAGTCCCATTCTACAGACTAGAAAGCAGAGGCTTGGAGAGGTAAGGCAAGTTGTTCCTAAGTTTTCACCTGCAGGATGGTGCAACTTCAAGCACCTGGCATCTCATGAGCTTTGTCTACTTGGGAGTCTGAGCTTCACACGGTGTCATGTGATCTTCTACCATGTAATACCCCCTGACCCCACCCCCACCCCACCCCTCATCTTAACATTGTTGTGGCAGAGATGAACCTTCCTGTTTTGCTTCAGTTTTGCTTTGCCTTTATATGTCTCTAGAGTTCCCGGTGGGGTTGGGAGGGTGGCCACTTAACCTGACTGTGGTATGCATGTGGAGCCTTGGAGAGGTGGCTAAATTAGTAGAGGTTGCCTGGATGGGGTGTCTGTGATTGGGTCCTTGTGTGTTCCTCAAAAAAGGAGGTGAGGCCAGACACACCTGAGTACTTCCTGTCACTGGCGTAATTACCTGTGTCAATCTCAGATGTCACTGACAAGGAGTCATTAATAGATTCAGACCCTTGTACCTTCTCAACAGAGCAAAATACACATATTCTCTCTATAAAGTAGCCAGTTGCAGCTATTAGATCACAGTAACAGAAAGTGTACTTGAAGATAATCTAAGGACCCGCAATCCAGCTTTTCTAATGTCTCTCTCTAGACCTCTCAGTCCGTCGGGGCTCCCTCATCTCCTGTTCTCCATTCAGGGGATACAGCTTCTGACGTGAATGAAGTGATGCAGATTGGCTGAGAAGTCCTACCTGCCTTCCAAAAAATGTCTCCATCTGATCAGTGTGGTCTCAAATTTCTTCAAGGTGGGATTAAAGCCTTTCAAACTGGAAATGTGTTCTAGTGCAAACACCCATGTGTCTGCAGTAAGGCAATAAGAGATGAAATGACTGATAAAAGACGCTCCCCCCCACCCAACTGTGAACAGATTTTGTTTGGGAGGAAGGGAAGGTGGAAGGGGCCCAGAGATTTGCCCCACATCACGAGGATGTTCCTGGTACTGTGCTTCACACTCACGAGGCTCTGTCCACCTTTGACGGAATGAGTTAGCTCTGAACACATCTCCCCACTTTCTTCCCTCTCACCTCTCCTTTCTCTTGTTGATTCTAACAAGCCCAGGTGTACCCTCTCTGTGCAATAGGCATTTGACCTGTGAGTTCCTCCCAGAGCTTCTTGCGAGACAGACTCAGGACCTGCTGACTTCAGTATGCACACACATGCCAATGCAGGATCAGGCTTTCTCCTGCAACTATCAGTCTACTGGGGAAGGTGGGCTGGTCATCACAACCATAACGAATTCCTTTTGCTGAACCCAGTTGCCACGCTGGTGAGAGCACCTGTGATGAAGGCAGGGTGCATTTAGGAAAAAATATGTCGTCACCTCTGGAGTAAAAGGCAGCATGGGATAAAGAACAGCTGTCTGGAGCTGGGGGCTCCCAAGTCCTGTGCCTTGGGAGTGCTTTCTGTCTTTAGTCTTCCTTCAGTGTTGTACCGACCTGATCCCCCACCTCCTTTTCGTCACCCATCGAAGCTCTGTCCTGAACTGATCCCTGGGTTATTTTCCTACACCTCAAAGCACAATCCTTACAGCTTCCACTTTCTAGATTAAGCAATTATAGACCCCTCTTCACTGACAGGAAGAAATAAAAATAAAATTACCGAAGCCTTCAGAATGTTGACATCATTCACATTCAGATGCACTCCGGGAGAGAGGATATTTGAGTCTCTGCTTTCAAAAACTGCCCTTGTGTTTTCGTAACCATAGGCACGGAAGTGCTTGCTTCCTTTGGGAATGGTGGTGTATTTGCATTAACTAAGCCATCATTTAAAAGGTGATCTTCTATCCAGTGGGCTGGGGGTAGAAAAGAGACATAGAACATGCTGGAAAACCTTGGGGATGCTTATTATCACCTGTGGTCACGAGAGAATGTGTGAGTCTGCCTCAGGATTTCACTGGGCACCCACCCATTCTTTAGCACTTCTTAGGGAAGACCCAGGGCAGACCCACTGATGTTGGAGAGGCTGAGGTTGCTGGGGAGGGGTGGGGCAGGGCAGGGGGAAGGGGGTTGAGGGTTGGGGAAGGGGTGGAGTTGGGAGGTGAGAGAGTAGGCTGGGCCCTTTGAGGTGGCAGAGCTAGAATGCAGTGGTTATTAGTTGTGTCTGGGAAAAGACTTGGGGCTGGACCAGGAAGGACCTGTTCCACTGAACTACTATACGGGGCATGACAGGTCCTCCTGAACAGAAAGTGACACATTAGAGGCAGGGGAAATGGTTTTTGGCTTCTGAGAAGAGGGTGACCCTATCACTAGGCTTGCTGAAAGTGCCCCACACTTTCTTTGGCTCTTATCAACACAATTACTAGCTTAGCTGCATTTTGCAAGGGCTCAGGCTGTGGCCTGTAGGAGCTTGGGCAACACATCTGTGGCTCTCCTCCCCCAGGATAGCTTTTCAGATCATTGTGTTAGGGATTCAG
The DNA here is from genome assembly GCA_019843815.1 of Montemys delectorum. Lineage (NCBI taxonomy): Eukaryota > Metazoa > Chordata > Mammalia > Rodentia > Muridae > Montemys > Montemys delectorum. The sequence goes on from JADRCD010221308.1 coordinate 5,759, forward strand.
GCAGAGGTATTTGAATGCAAAGCTCTTTATGCTGCACCACAACCAAACTGCTGAGTCCGGAGGGATCAGCTACAAGAGTTTTGAATTCTTCCCTTTGGAGCTTCCTCCATTCCTGAAGTAACTTTTCACTGTATGGGGAGGATGTAGGTCTGTAGTTCCCTAACATTGAGTACTGCTTATGTGGGAGGCAAAGCACACTTTCATCCCATAGTTATTCTAATCTTTGAGAGTAGGCCCTCCCTTCTCTTTTTGACATTGGAATTTTATGAGATGCCTGTGATTACTGATTTTACTACTAGTTATACTTGACAAGAAAAGTTCTATCTCTCTGCCTCCTGTATCGATTTTCTGGAGGCATCAGTTTATTTTCCTTTTATATAGCTATCATATGTAATCAAGCTATCATGTAGATATCCATCTGTTATTAACCTGTCATCTACAATGTGCATATGTGTATCACCTGTCATCTGTCAACCATCTATCTATCCATCTATCATTCTATCATCTTTCTAGACTGTAATGAGTTCATGAGATCCCAAAGAATGGGAAGCCAGACTGAGACGACATCCATGGAGGAAGAGGGGATCCTTGGGACTCAAGAGGCAGAAAGGATTTGCTGATGGTCACTAAAGGAGAGACACTGCAGGAGTCCCCTGGAGCAAGGACAAAGATTATGCAATCTCTTCCCTTCTTGCTTCTCCTTTCCTTCACTCCTCTCATGTCTTCTTCCTCTGTGAACAGGCTGGAGGCAAGGGACCACTACTGACAGGGGGGCCAGACAGGACCAGGATAAGACTTGGTGTAGGGAAGACATAGGCCCAGTCACTCACAGTTCTAGGGAGTCTACAGCATAAAAAGATTCAGGTCTTTGGACCCCAGAGTCCAGAGTGGGGTTGGGGGTAGGGCAGAAATGTATAAGCTGTTAGTGGTCCTGGGCAGGTACTTAGGCCTCTAGAAATTCAGTAGCCCTATATATACAAAACAGGGATCATAAAGTACTGGCCTCATAGTGTTGTGATTGTCAGAGTTCATAAACAAAACAGTTCTGTGCCACCATTGGGCGTGTTGTGATGATCAAGAACTAGCCCTTCCCTTGTCAGTATGATCATTTTGTCCCTCTTTCCTCACCCGTGACGTGAAGGAGTCAGATTGGGTGACTTCTAACATTATTTTGGATGGGTGACTAGTTAGTTCATTTGAACTCTGAGCATTTAGGTTTCCATAAAAATCACCATTTGAGGGGCTTCCCCACATTTTATTACAGTCCTCTTAGGAGGGATTCCATCCTTTGCCCAGGTCATTTGGGCCATGGTTTCTGAGCAGGAGCTCTGTGGACATACTTGGAATTGCCATCTCACTGCCAATCAGATGTAGGATGTTTAGTGGCATTTGGGGCTACCTCCAACCAGATGCGGTAGCAACCATTCAGATCCCACATTTGACAGTTTAGGAATGAGCCCAGGCATGACCAGATGCCACCCGGGAGTAAAATCATTGATGTAAGGTGCCACACACACTGCAACATGCCAGCCTTTCCACCTCTCCCCTTGAAAGCTGTGGAGTGGGGGCTGGGGGGTCGGGCTTCTCCTGTGCCTCCAGGGTAGCTGGCTCACAGAGCAGCACTTCGCTCAGAGGAAGTGATCTCTCTCTCTCTCTCTCTCTCTCTCTCTCTCTCTCTCTCTCTCTCTCTCTCGGTGTCTCCGCTCAGGATTGGTTTAGGATGACACTTGGGCAGCTGGTCCAGAGGGAACTGCCCTTTCAAACCTCAATTGAGATACTGGGGCTTAGTTTGTGTGTTTTAGGGGACCCCTCACTCACTGTAGTGAGTGTTATGTTGTGCTCCTTAGAAGACTCAAAAGAACCCCAGGATGTGATTTAATACGGGACAAAGATAATTTTTATGGTCAAAGAGCACAGCGAGATAGAGATAAAGATAGATAAATGATAGAAAAATAGATGAAAGATGATAGATAGGTAATAGATAGATAATAGATGATGGATGGATGGATAGATAGACATGAGTGGGGAGAACTGGGGGAGCTGGGGGAGGGGAAACTTGATCAAAATATATTTATGCAAAAATAAGCTGGAAAAAATATTGGGATGCCTATGAAACAGATGCCTCACTAAAACCACTGCTGGCCTGTCATTGGTACCACTGGCACAGACAATGGCAGGAAATCCCAGGTGTTTTCTTACCAAATTGCTTAATGAAAACATGAAGAAAAGAATCTGGAGGCAGATTGTCCTGGGTCTGTGGTATCTAAATCCAACGTGTGCTTGTCAAAGGAAGGGGCAGATAGGTAACTGGAGAGGAGAAGCCAGAGTGAAGAGAGGCAGTGATTGTTTTATGGTGGCTTTAAAAAAAAAATGAATACAGTTCAGCTTTCTTTAAAGTCCTAGACAATGCAGGGATGGGACTGGATAGGCCAGTGAAAGGCTACAGGGCTGAGCTCCCAGAGCAAACTGTAGAGTTGAATGTCTGTTGCCTTCAGGGCAGTAATTTGAGAAGAACCTGTAGCTCCCAGAGGTCAAGTTTAGGAAGCCTGAAGCAGGTTTAATGGGTGGAGTCTTATTTAAGGAAGCAGCTGGGCAGTGGTAGGTTGTGCTATCTTCCGGAAGAGGGAGGCTCCATAGAGTGGTACACATAGAGGGCTCACAGGTACAGGGCTCACACATAGAGGTACAATGTGCAGAATTCAACTCTGTCAGACACAGAGTCTTGGCTGTGATTCCATTTACAAAAGATTTGAAGCCAAATAAGTCTAACTGTGCTAGGAAAGGTCAGGAGAGTGGCCACGTGGGGCAGGGTTAGATGCTAGAACTGATTGATGCCTGCTGGCCGCGTTCTTGGGCCCAGAGAGGCAGCTGCTCCCAAAGTCATCTCACAGTGGAGTGGTACACTGGTGGTCTGACTATTTCCTGTTGTAAATTCTCGGTCCCTGAAATGTTACACCAAGAAAATGACCCGCCATAGCTCAGTGCAGTCTTTTCTTGGGATTCTAATGAGAACAAATTTGGAATGACTAGGGAAACATGATCCTAGGCTGGATGAATCTTCCCCTCAGGGTCAATTACATTTCCCTCCTTGGAGACCTGTGGCCTCCCATCTACTATCAGCATGGCTTTACTTATGTAACTCATGACCTGTGGAGGGGGTGAAAAGGGAGGCTCCTGAAGGGAACAAATACAGCAAGCAATGGTGTCTTCTACTGTAGTAGATTCCTCTTCTAGTGCATTACCATTTTGTTTCACTTATTTAAATTAGAACACTAAAATTTTTGATTGACATACGTCTGAACATACTTATGAATTATAACGGGAGGTTTTTGTTTTAGTTTTGTTTTTGCCTTTGCTTTTGTTTTTTTGAGATGGGGTCTCACTGTATGACCCCAACCGGCCTGGAACTTACTATGTAGACCAGACTTGCTTGCCAATCATAGAGATCTGCTTGCTTTTGCTTCCCAACTGAGGTATTCCCCACCACAGGCAGCTTTCCAATATGTTTTGATCCTACATATACAGTTGGAGCTCAACATCCACAGATTTAACCAACTTTGGATACAAAATATTTGAGAACAGTTTCCTTACACACAGACTTTCCTTCACCATCACTTCCTAAACAGTATCATGGAACAATTTCCACTTCTGACGATGACTGCGGCACTCAGATGAATGAGGAGCACAACAGGAGCCCTGTGTTTCCCATTAGAGCCCTGTGAGGTATTACAGGCAAATGTGCAGAGCTTACGGAAAAGCCGAGAAGATGGACAGGAAGCAGACATTTCCCCTTAGGACATAACTTAACCCAATTAGCTAGAGAAGACTCAGAGGCCACTTAGAGTGTACGGGAGGATATGCATTTTGTGCTAAGCAGATTTTCATCATTTTACAAAAGTGTCTTGCATGTCCTTAGATTTTGGTATCCATGGGGATGGTTCCAAAACCAGTTCCCCAAACAGATGCCAAATTAAATCAGTGATTAGCACATCTACTTCCTTAAATATTTTATAACTTCTTAGTGATGAGAACATTTAAAATCATTTATTCCATTTTTTGTTTTGTTTTTGTTTTTTGTTTGTTTTTTGACAGAATCTCATGTAGCCCAGGCTGGCCTAGAACTTTCCACATAGCTCCACGAACGGCTGGAAACTCCTGATTCTCTACCTTTCACATCCTGAATACTAGGATTGTAGCCATACTCCAACATACCTCACCAGTCTAGCTATATTGACAACTGAAAACATTTGTTTGGGCCTTTCACATGCCAGGGACAGAGTTGGGTGCCAGATAGACCAAATCCAGAACACAGTGGTAGATGTTGGCTTTTACAAGTGGGGCAAGCTGAAGAGGAAACAAGTATGTCCCACACCGATGGCAATACCCCCATCAGGAACACCGCAGAATGCTGACAGCAGGATGCTGGTCTTGGGGACCCCCAGAAAAGCTCCTGGAAGGATAGCTTACAGAAGGAAAGCTAATGGACCCATCAGGAGGTTAGGCAAAGGCAGGCAAAAGAGAAACTGTGACACTGAGGGATAGGTGAGAGATGATGATGTGCAGACTTCAACTCTGTCACGGGAAAGTATGCTTGTTGAGTGTAATGTAAGAAGGTTGCTGAGTGGTGAGCCTGGGAACGGAGATGGAGGCCTGAGCCCAGAGACAGAGCCTCTCAGAGGCTGGTGCTCAGGTGAGAGATTCAACAGCCTGGTGCTCCTCTCTAGCTATGGAGATGGGGAAAGCGCATAGTTTGGAGGCTTAGTGAGCGAGCGCAGAGTGGAGTTTATGGGATATAAGGGGTTGGCTGGCTATGGTTGCCACCTGTTTATATACTACCTGAAGATCAAGAACATCTTGTACTTTAGCTGATAGATAGATTAATTTGTTTTATAGTGCTGGAAACTGGACCTAGAGCCTCACACATACTAGGCAAGTGATCGACCACTGAGCTATAACTCCAGTGTGCTCACCACACACTCCTCTTCTCTTTGTCTCTGTCTCTACTTCACTCTTTTGAAACAGAGTCTTGTTGACTTGCCCAGGATAGACCAAAGCTTGCAATCTTCCTGCGTCAGCTGGAATTACAGGTGTACACAACCAAACCCAGCTAAGCATTTTTCAAAGATGTATTTTTTTTGTTTTCAAATTATTATTTTTAATTTCATGTATGTGAATGTTCTGCCTGCATGTATGCATGCACGCTATGTGTGTGTCTGGTGTCTGGAGAAGTCATAGGAGGGTACCATAGCCCTTGGGACTGGAGTTATGGATGGTTGTAAGCTACCATGTGAGTGTTGGGAACACAATCCAGGTCCTCTGCAAGAACAGCATATGCTCTTCATCCCACTAAGCCATCTCTCCCAGTCCCAAGATTCCCTACCCCCAATGGTTGAACAGTTTTTGTATTTTGTACAAATGTTTACTTTGTAATGCATTACAATTGCATAAACATAGAATTTCAGAATCTTAAACAAGTGCTTAGTCGCCACTGCCAAACTCATTAGTTTATGTGCTGTCTACCTCTGCTTTAGTGCTGCCATTTCAGTGGATTCAACAGAGTGTGCAGAGACATCAAAACCTAAGACATTCACCACAGCAGCCAGGCTCTGATGGAAGATATCGGGGAATGGATAAAGAGTGGAAACAGAGAGCGGCATTGGGTTAGGTAAGAGGAGAGATTCACCCTGAGTTACAGGAGCACACAGTAGGTAGATCACTCCAGCTGCAGGATGAAGAGTTAGAAAAGAAGCCAAGAAGGATGTAGAGTAATTTAAAAACTCTTGCAAATAGTGCAGGTGGGAGACGGGGCAGCTTGGTGTTTGGTTGTAGCCATGGAGATATACGGAGTAGAAGCTTATTAAACAGTGGAGACAGCCTGATGTGATGATGATTGTGAGCCCAATTGCAAAGCCTTTAGGGAAAATAGGGTTTAGTTGGGTGATCGCAGCTAACAAAGACAGGTGGCATACACACACTGCTGCCAGATTAAAGACATGGCATTCTGTTGTGTTTGAGCATGAGATAAGCAGCAGACATTTTTCAAAGTGGGAAACAGTGCCTTCGGTATTGCACTGGCCACTTCCACGGTCACAATGACTATTGTTTTTCTGAAATTCAATTTAAGTCAGAGGCCTTGATCTGCTAAGTGGAAGCCCTATGACAGATGTACCGAGATTCTCAAGTGAGAGGTTTTTATTACAAGGGTGGTAAAGCAGAGCCTGGAAGCGCAATGGGGAGCACTGATGATGGTTCTTGGGGTTTATGAGTGAAGGGAGGAGCGCTCCCCTCCTGCGAGTCTCTGGGTAAAAGCGTCTATGGCAGGCAATGGCTCTGTTAACATTTAATTCAAGTCAAAGGAAGGAACCAATATCACGGGGATGTTGAAAGAGTTGGGGAATTTATTTGTAAGAGACTCTGAGATCCAGAAGACAGCCAGGGAAGGATTAGGAGAGAACAGATGGGTCTGTGACACAGGACCACCTTGGGAATATTCTGATAGCCTCTGCTACCACAGAGAAATGATTGTTTCCTTTGCTCTGGAAACAGATGAGGTTAGGAGGTGGGTTATTTGTTAGTATTCTTAATTTTTTTCACATGTGTTTATGTGGATGTGCATGCGCCACAGCTAATGTGTTGAAGTCAGATGACGTCAGATGACAGTGTGTGGAAGTAGCTTCTAGCCCTTCGCCATGTGAGTCCCTGGACAGAATGCAGGCCTCTACCCTCCATGACAAGTGTCTTTACCCATTTACCAGCCATCATTGCTGGTGCTCTCGCTCTCTCTCTCTCTCTCTCTCTCTCTCTCTCTCTCTCTCTCTCTCTCTCCTTCCCCATCCCTCCCTTTTTTCTCTCTTTTTCTCTCTCTCTTCTTAAGGTGTCACTATTTATCCTGAGCTAGGTGGGAATTCACTGTACAGATCAAGCTGGCATTGGACTCACAGAGGTTTGCCTGTCTCTTCCTCCTAACAACCTGAACTATTATTGCCTTTAAAGAAAATTCCACAAGGATTTACATGATCATTCCTTAGGTCGTCCACCACAGATGAAGGCTGGTATTCTTAAATTGTCTCTGAGTGGACAGTCAGTTCTTTTCTTCCAGGATGTTAGTTTTAAAAACTTCAGTTTCTCCTCTAAGGAAATTATCAAAAGGGGGTCACCTCCTCCCAAGTGTTCAGTGGCAGAAGAGTGGCTCAAGGTAACAGGTGTGTCCAATATGTTCTAGGGATCCGTCTCTTTCGAATAATTACTAATGGGTAAGATATTCTCAGATCCATGACAAGACAGCAAATGAACACAAACACCCATGGAAACATGATTGACACTGACAGTGCAAACCTCAAGGAGACACCACCACACATCTACTGGAGTAGCTAAAACTTTAGACTCTCCCAACATCACATTCATTATGTGGGGAATAATTTAGGCAATGGAATAGTTAAACTTCTGAGACACATGGCATTATGCATGCGTTTCAGAGACATTCTGGTAAGAGAAATCAGTAACAAAAGAGCCTTAAGTACTGTACATTTGCATTTCTGTGATGTTCTAGAAGTAGCTAAGAACCGGCTGAGCTGACAACCCTCAGGACAGTGCAGCGTGGGTCTGGAGGAAGCAACCAGAAGATGCTTACAGGATGCCCTCTTGGGTAAATGAAAGTGCACCTTCCAATCAACACCTCCTGGAGGGGAAGCAGTGTCTGGCGGTGGGAGGGGAAGGATATGCAGATGCCTCAGTGAAATGGGAGAGAACTAATGTTGGTGAAAGGGATGCTTTGGCTTTTTTTCTTTTCTTTTCTTTTTTTTGTTTTTGTTTTTTTTTGTTTTTTTTGTTTTGTTTTGTTTTGTTTTGTTTTTTTGAGGCAGGGTTTCTCTATGTAGCCCTGGCTGTCCTGGAACTCACTCTGTAGACCAGGCTGGCCTCGAACTCAAATCTGCCTGCCTCTGCCTCCCAAGTGCTGGGATTAAAGGCGTGCGCCACCAGGCTTTTTCCTCACACATTCTCCTCTAGCTGATGGCTTGGTGCTGAAGACCTGCAGGCCGAAAGTGATAAGAGTGTCCAAGATAAAATGGGCTGAATATGTTCTTCCTGCAGTAGAGTCCAGGGTGCCTGAAATGTACCACTAATGGGAGGGATTGTAAGGGGAATAAATGAATCACCACTCTGAAGACAGATGATTGGTTGTGACTATCCTTGTGGTTCTGGAAGCTCTTCCTTCCCTGAACTACTCGGGGCTGAAGCAGGTTCTCCTTAACTTCCTGTGCTCTCTAGCATTGGGTCAGAAGTTTGCCAAATGGTTAAATAAATTGGGGAGTTTTGGAAGATAGGATAGAAGGCTTTGCAGGTATCAGCCAAGCAGTTTACTCAGAGAGTTGGTTTTCTTTCCAGTTTTGGTTGGAGCTGTTGAGGGTTGGTTGGCTTTGTATTGCTAGGTTGTTGGCTCTATTCCTCCCCAAGTGCCTGTTGTAAACTGTCCCCTCCCATCTCCAATTAAAGTTCTCATTTCAAATACTGCCCCCCCCCCCGTGGCTGAGGGTCCTACCATATTCTTCATCATCACAAATACTAATTACCAGTCACCTCCTTTCAATATATGCCAGGCATGTGTTGTTTTGCTTTACCAAGTCCTTCTAGCAAGTCACTGAGGGAAGTGCCCCCCACCATTTCACAGAAGAGAAACTGCAAATCAGAGAGTGTTAAGCAATCAGGTGAACAAAAGACAAGGCTGACATAGAAATTTGGGTGTCTGTGGCTCCCACACCCAGGTTCAGGCTAATCCTGCCCTCTGGGTGGCATTTTTGTTTTATGTTTTCAAATCAAGGGGACAGTGAGAAAGGAGGGCACTTGAACTGGAGCGAGGTCAGTGAACAGAACTGCCATGGTGTCTGGGTGGAGGGTGAGCTGTGATAAGCTGAGGAACCATGGGATGAGATGGTGAGTCCTGAGCTTGGCTCAGTGGAGAGCAAAAGGCCTCTGGCAGAGCAGCCACAAAGTCACCATTGCCACAGAGGTGGCATACAATTTCTGGCTTCTGCTGCTTTTTAGCTGGAGAGTCTCTGAATCCTCCTATCCTTGTGGGGCAGACACAGTTAGCATCATTCCCTATTTACAGATTAGGAAACCGAGGCTCCCAGGTGCTTGATCTCAAATTCTAGTCTTTTGTATTCTTTCTAGGAGGTGGAAATTGGCTTTTTTTTTTTCTTCACTGCCTAGAATCCTGCTGCTCTATATTTTCCTCTCTTTGCTTTAGAATTCACCCCTCAGCCCTTTTATGGTGCTACTGCATTCCTTTGAACGGGGTCAAAATGAATGGGGTTCTCCTGTCTAGTAAACACAATGACTAAGTACTCAGCTGAACTTGGTTTCGAATCAATAGATACTGTTTTTTTTTTTTTTTTGGATTAGAATAATCTAACACTTATTTGTATATCACCTACTAAAAACTCATCCACTGTTTACTAAAAATTCAAGTGGAACCAGGTACCCCGTGTACAACACACTGAGCTGCCTTAAAGTTGAGACAGGCCCCACTCTGTGTTGCTGCGCTCAAGCCTGGACGGACTTATCTGACTCCTCTGTCCCCCCCTCCCCGGACCCTTCTATCTAGGGAGCTCTGATAGGAGCTGGGCTATTCTGGGAACTGCAAGGACCTGGTGACACCGAGGAGAGGCGAGGGCACGGATGACCTCAGCATGGGTAGGCTGGTGGGGAGTGTGAAAGGCAGGCCACCAGTTTTGCATAGCAGACGGAGATGGTCTCCTTATCCAATATAGGTGGGGAGTAGGTCTCTCCCCAAGTTTCCCACTGTTACTGCTCAGCCCCAGTGGCTTGATGCACACCCCAGGGTCTTTATCTCCTTTTGCTTGTACTGCCTCACTTCTAAGAGTTCATTTGGTGATGTCGACTCCTCTGATAAGGTGTGTGTGACCCTGTGCCTGGCCTGATAAAGTAGAGATTAGACAGCAGGGGATATGTTGCTGCTGTCACCACGGCCTTCATCTGTTCCAGGCTCATAGCGCTCTCAGAAAGGGGACCTTTTTCTCTGAGGTCCGAGCTGTCTGCAGGAAGCCACTCACCTTCTTCTTTGGGTCACCCAACTAGTGCATGGGCCCCGTGGGGCTACAAGCTGAAAAAAAAAAATCTGGCGCGGGGGGGGGGGGGGGGGGCGTGTTGTGTTCTTACACTTGGCTTTACCGAGGGGCGGAGTCCCATCGCCATCTGTCTGAGCAAGCCGTGCCTTTGTGTTTTCATGTACCTGTCTTGCTCCCTCTTTCTGAAGTGAAGACTGCCCAAGCCAGAGTACTCCACACCTTGTTTCCCTGGCACTCAACCAGGGTGCTGGCCACACCTGCAGGAAGGAGGGACAGACCTGCAGCTGCTGCGGCTAGATGGAGGATGCCCAGGGGACAGACAGTCTGTGCCCAGTACTCTGAGGTCTATGGGTGTCCTTGTCCTTCACAAACTGGCACTTCTGCACCGGCTCACTCAGTACCTTTAATGGCTTCCAAGGGACAAAGGCTAGGAGCTCCACAAGCAGGGCAGCCCTCACGGCACAAGGTGTCTTTCCCCAGGTGTACAGCAGGAGATACCCACTTCTGCCTGTCTCTCAGGGCAGCCCCTCCAGCCCCTCGAGGCTAACTAACTTCATTCCATCTCTGGTATTCCCACTCTCCAACTCCACTTCAGAGACTCAACACACTCCAAAGCAAACTTCAAACCTCCCTTCTTCCAGGGAGACATAGCAAAGGGCTGGGGCTGGGGTGGCGGGGTGGTGTGGGGTAGGGGTAGAGGGTTCCTTTTTCTTACTTACTGTGCACAATGTCCCGGGGGAAGATGGGGAATCTGGGATTCCGTCGGCTCTCACGTAGGGAGGAAGCTGGCAATGAGTTTCTGCTCAAGTCCTTCATCCCAGCTGGAGAAAGCTACCCTGGCCACATCAGTGTGCTGCGAATCCCAGCCACTGAGCAGGCTCCGGCAGGGATGAGCTCACCAGGATGTGGCCTAATGGGTTAACTCTTTGCAACCTGCTGGCACAGGCACTCAGAATGTGGCTTTCTCAGCCCTGCTCAGCCACTATTAGACGTATCTTGTGAAAAATTAATGAAGCTTTTCTGCAGCGTGCCTTTGAGTTTCAGTAGAAGTGTGTATTTGGCTGGCGGTGCCTGGGCAGGGAGGCTCCTGACCTCGGCTTAGCAAGCCTTGGAAGTTCTGGGTTGGGGGAGCTGTGAGGTGGTGGTGTTAGGCCTGGCTCAGAACCTGCTGAAGCTGTGTTCGGGGCAGTATTGATAGTGAGATCTGGGCCTCTCTTTCTGTTTTGGATGTTGGAGAGCCACGTGTTGAGTTAGGGAACAATTTTAGCTCCAAGATGAAGGAGTACATCTGGGAGCATCCCAGCACTCGCACTCATGATGGGTACCCTTCATTACAAAATGCCAGGAGCCAAGACATCTCCCTTGAGGATGGGGGGTGGGGGGAAGAATTTCCCTCTTTCTTCTCCCATCTAGCCCACTAGTTTCCTATTGCTCTTTTGATGAGATGCCAGTCATAATCATGAAGATAAGCAAGCAAATCGTGGCGAGTGGCAGAAAGACTTCCACTGTTTAGCCCCATCGAAGCTGGTGTGAGCTGATGGGATGCCAGTTCTCAAGATGTAGATGGATATCCTGGGACCGACAATATTATTTAAGATTCTGGTGGCCAGTCTAATGGCTGTCCTTTTCCCAGCTATTCGGAGAAGATGGGAATCATTACTAGTGGGGAGGGAGGGGGACCTGCTACTAGCAAGGATACACTGGTGGTTTCCTCTGTGGAATATATAAAGAGGCTTTCGTGAGAGTCATCAGGGAGGCCTAAAGCCAGTCAAGGTCAAAGCCATGGGCTCTTCCATCTCAGGATTTTTGATTTCCATGGCTTGCAAAGATGGGAGGGGAGGGTTTGGCTATGTCATCAATGCTTGGCTCCTCCATGGAAGCCGAACGATTCAGCTTAGGGAGTGAAGGGAGGGGAGATAAGGGCTCCAGGGAGTTGACTTTGAAGGATTTAGTAGATGTCACTTTCTGATGTTGATGTAGATGCTCAGATCAGCTTATGAGACCTGGAGGTATCAAGTGCCAAGGAGCCCTGGGATGAGTTATTTTGCAATGCAGACAAGAACTTATTTTTCTTTAAATTCAGATTTCCATGTTTTCTTCTCCCTCTTCAGGGTGTGGTTACATGGTGCCGAACTAACCATCACTAAGAGTTAATCCCTATCCATTGCTTCTTCTAGGCTATTTATTATCCTAGACATTTTATTTGTATAATAATTCACTGTTTACTATAAAACCCCATGTGACGAATAATGAGGTATATTGCTATTTTCTCTTTGGCTGTACACAAATTAGTTCTCTAAGCCTTAATTTATTAATGGACTCATTTATTTATTAGATGTCACCACTGCTAATTTAAATTACATTTATTTGTTTTGTATATAGCAAATGTGTGTGTGTGTGTGTGTGTGTGTGTGTGTGGTTGGTGAGGGTAGGTTGTTAAAGAACAACTTGCCAGAGTTGGGAGTAATAGTTTGTTTTGTTTTGTTTTTTCCCCACCACTCAGGCCAACAACCTTGGTTGCTGGCTTGCTGGTAGGTGCCTTTACCTACTGAGCCAACTTGCTGGCTCCCACCATGAAGTTTTAATAAGGAATAAATGAGAAGATGCATTTTGCAATTACCTGAAGAATATACATGTGTATTCATAATATATGCATGTACGAATGCATGTGGAAAAAACAAAGTAGTTGAAATTAGGGGTCAGACTCAGACAGAATGGCATCTGCAGGCTCCCTCTAGCAGAACAGAGCAGGGAGGAAGCCAGTTTGCTCTAGGGCTGTAGGCTTTGCGGACAGTGGCGGGGAGGTCTTGAGTTGATGGAGTTGCTGCTAAGGTTTGGTATTGATGGGGTAGTAAACAGGTCCTGGCAATGGCCTCCTTTTCAGACTCGTTATTAAACCTGAAGCTCATAATTTCTCTGTTTTAAAGTTCTGCTGCCTTGTTATTGGTAAATGCAATTTTCCACATAACCATGGGAGGCTAAGGTGACTAACCTTCCCTGTTTGTCTGGAAATAGATGGGTTTCCTGATCTGAGATCTTCAGAGGTAAAAATAGGAACACCTCAAACTAGAATGAACTGGTTTCTTTAGTAAAAACTAGTAAACAATGCAATACCAGTTATGTTGGAGATTGGTTTCAATGCTTGAGTTAATTCAGTCCCCCAAATTGGGACTCTGCATGTCCAAATGCTGAAGGTCCTTGTTCCCAACTGATCTTTGATTGGTTAATAAAGAGCCAATGGCCAATGCCTGGGACAATCAGGCTGAGGTGGGACTTTTAGATTTGCGTGGGTGAGGAACTGGGAGAAAGGAACAGAGAATTGCTGTGATTCAGAGGGAGACAGGTCAGATTTAGAGCTGCAGAAGGAAAGTCATCTGAAATGTAGCTGAGAGGGAATGTGGCCCTCGGAAGACTATTCTGGGCAGCAAAGACTAGGGAGCCACCCAGAAGGAGCCAGGGCAACAAAGATAAAATGTAGAGTTAGAGGACGTTAAGCCAGGATTGATGGAGGGAAATGTTCCCTACCCATGGGAAGGATTAGAACTGCCCAGCCTTTGAGCTAACCAAGGCATTTTTAAAATTAAACTGGTGTGTGTGTGTGTGTGTATGTGTGTAAGTCTTTTATTGAGAATCCAGATTGCTCCTGGGCAGGTGCACATGTGTAACCCGCCAGGAGCCAAGGCAGCTTAACTAAACTCACCGCCACACAGTTAGAATCTCTCAGCTTATGTAACTGGACTTGCTCCTTCTGGAATGCTCTTTCTGTTCATCTTCATTTAGCTGACTGAGATTGGCTTCACTTCCTCTGGGCCTTCATAGTTGGTCACTTTTTTTTTGATATCTGCGTCTTCGGTACTCTTTCTATCAGTCTTTCCAGCTCCTTGGAGGGCCTTTCCTCAATAAAAAATTTTTATGAAATATTTTCAACATATAAAAATGGGAAAAGTTGCCTAATTAACCACCGTATGCCCCTGCCGTTGTTACTTCTGGAACAATGATCAATGCTCAATCTTTTTAAAAATTTGTTTCCCCTTACACTTTTCTATTTAATCTGTCTGTCTATCTATCTATCTATCTATCTATCTATCTATCTATCTATCTACCTACCTACCTACCTATTCATTTATTTATTTTCAAAGCTCTTTAACACTGGAGGATGAGAAGAAGCAAATCAATGGGGAGATGGCTCTGCAGGCCTTGTAGTTCTCTAAGTTTCTCATGCATCCTGTGGATATGGGCCTTGATACTCATGGAGTCCTTAGTGAGGCTGTCGCTGGGCTCTGTGAGGAGAGAACTCTTTCTGTCCATGGACTTCAGAGCTTCAGCCGATGTCACTCCAGGCAGGGGTTGGGGTGACTAGGGAACATATCCCAGGGCCACATACATGCATGAAATATTTGGGATCACCATGTGAATGAAGAAGTTACAGCCCAAATTCACCTGCACATGCAACTGAGTGATTAGTTTCCTGGAGTCACTCAATGCCATTTCTTAGTTGTAGGTATACGAACAGCCACTCATATACCTTGTCTTGACAGTCCAGCACCTTTGCAAGTCACTGATAAAAAGGCCTTGTACTACAGCACTGCCCCCAGTACCCCAGGCCTACCACAACAGGTTCCTTAGGGCCACTGACAATAACTACATTTTTCCTTCTAATTGAAGCACATTTCACTTGCCTCTCCAGAGTATCACTGCAAGTCATTGAGATGTTTATATTACATGGGTCAAAGCACTCCTCCCTTTCTTTTACTGCTTTAAGAACTCATAAACACAAGTGCATTGGAATCACGCACAGGACTGAAATATTCCACCACTCCATGCCCCCTCAGTGCTCAGGTTTGTAGGACCCTCATCTTCTTACAGTCAATTTCTTCTGAAAAAATATCCAAAGAGCAGTGCAGCTATGGCTCTTGGTGCTTAGTGTCCTGAGGCACCTCTCACCAGGGGGAGTCTCCTTCCTTCACCCCTGCATCCTATTTATGGAGAATACCACATCTTTTGACTTAGGAGACGTCTCACATCATAGCTTTTTCTTTTTCCAAATGTAGAGAATTTATTTGGCAAAAATAATGAAAGTGTATATGCTCATCTTGTAAAAGAGAATGTTTTGAAGTACAGTTATGTACCAGGATGGATAAACTGACCTAATTTATATTACTGTATTTGTTCATCATCTTTCCCCACATTCTGATCTTAAATATGTATTCTTGAGTCACTTAATGGTTTTCTCCACTCTGCAAGACTGTGTCTGAAATTCCACTAAGACCTCAGTTTCTCCTACACTGCCTTGCTGTGGAAGAGGCACACAACTCCAATTGCTGGTGGTAAGGTATCTGGCAGTGTCTCTGTCTCCCTGGTGATGTGTTAGACGGCGGGGGCACGTCAGAACATACCACACTCTAGGCCCAAACAGTTCCACGTGTAAGAGGTTTAATTGAGAGGGAGAGAGGGGGCAGTAGCGCAGAAAGAGAGGAGAGAGAGAGAGAGAGAGAGAGAGAGAGAGAGAGAGAGGGGGAGGAATGTTCTATATATATATATATATATATATATATATATATATATATATATATATCAACAAGTCTGTGAGACCCGCCCTTGCGTAGCCACAGGCTTTGGATGCTAACACCTGGTCCTCACCTTAGCCTGTGATACTTAGGGCTGCACCTTCTCTGCTGTGGTACTGTGATGAGATCATTTCTCCCTCCCCCTCCCTGCCTCTCAAGTAGACAGACACTTAAGACACAAGAACTTGCTAGACATTCAGATCTCTGAGCTCTCTTCAGAGCAGGCTCTGCCCTCACCAAGCACACGCCTTGCTGTTCCCTGACAATGCAGTCTAGGGACCAAGCTTGCCTGGGAGTCTGGGGTTGAGGCCAGCAAAGGTGGGGAAGTGTGGGTGGGAGTAAGAAGAGAAAGCACAACAAAGAGGCTCCTATGCTTTTGACTTTCCTACATTATTTGTACATAGAAGTACAATACCCACAATGGTGGAGCATCACCATAAAAAATGCTGAGGACCTTCATACACTCTTGGAAAATGTCTGTCTGTCTGTCCATCGGTCCATCCATCTGTCCATCCGTCCATCTGTGTGTGTGTGTGTGTGTGTGTGTGTTTGTGCTCCCAGTTTCCACTTTCTTTAAGCATTTCCCCCCTTGTTCCTGTCTATTCCTCTTTCTCTGCTCCTACCTGGCACTCCACACACCTGACAACAATTCTTAAAACGTCTTAAGTTCCTAGAGAAACACTCCAGGGGATAAGGCCCCTTCTCCTCAGAGCTGTTAGTGAAGCAGATGGTGTGAGACAACAACCAGCTGGGTCCTGCCTAGAGAAAAATGGAACAGAAAGGCGGCAAAGGAAATTTTATTGTGGGAAGAAGTCCTTTGGGGACAGGAAGAATAATCCATAGGTAGAGGTGAAAGGGCGGGACAGGGGCCATTATTTTTTTTTTTTATTTTTTTTGAGATGGATGAGGCTCCCAGGCCGATCTTATCTGCTAGGACCTGCCCTTCTTTTAGCCATAGGGAAGAGGCTGGGTTGCTTGGTGCTCTCAGTCTATAAAGGCATGGCCTGACGGAGGCCAGAGGGCGGCGGTAGCCCGCTCCTGGGGTGTGACTGCCATCTAGTGGTAAATCCCATGTAGAGCTGCCTTCTGAAGTCTTGCTGTATGATTTCTCATGTGTTCTTGTCATTCTGTCTTCTAGCAAAATGTAATGTGACCCTTAGCAGAGTCTGAGTTGATGGTGGAATATCCAACGATCTTGGAGACCATGCAGCTCTGCCTTCTGGGAGTCTTAAAAGCCACCTCAGAGACAAACCTCCACTTTCACACTTGCCAATAGATGCAGCACACGCTCAGAGGTTCACTGCATAGTTCTATGTCAAAGACTGGGGTCCACTCACTAACCCTTTTTATCTTTCCAACATTACTATTTTGTTTAGGAAAAAATTCTTTATTTGGACAAACAGTCTAGACTGAAGTGAAGCAAACCCACATCTCATGACTAAACCCATTTATTTCACATTTCTCTAATAACCACGGTCAAATGTCACAGTCCTCCGAGGCTGCCCTTTTTAACTTTACTACCCAAACACTCAGGATCTTCCTGCTTGGGTGTAGCCTCTCTGAGGGTCTTGTCTTGGCTATTTGCTTTGGCCTACAAAGAGAGAAAAGTCCCAATGGAAGGGGGAAATATTCAGAGAGGCTTGTGTGCATCCTGTTGACGAAGGCTGGAAGTACCGCCTGTCTCCTTTGCATCCGGTATTGGAGAGATTTTAGTCACGTGGCCACATCCAACGGCAAGGGGGATGGGAAATGTAGTCTGGCCGTGCATTCAGAGAAGCAGCAACTAGGTCTTGATGCAAACTACCTTTTCTACCAGTGCTGACCAAAGCCACGACCTCTTTTGTGTTACTTTTCTGTGACTGTGCAACAAAATATCTTCACACTTAAGAGAAACGGGCACAGTAAACACCTATCATTTCACATAGATGTTGTGAGCTGAGACGTGGAGTAGCTTAGCTGGTGGTTGTCAGGATCACTCAGGAACTTACGGCTAAAATGGCAGCTGAGGTTCCGTGTCCTTTAAAAGCTTAACGGAGGCTCCCAGATGTATTCCAGGGGGCAGGAGAGTTCTTGCCAGCAGTTGGCAGGCTACTGTTCCTCCACAGTGGGGCAGCTTACTTCCCCAGTAGAAGTGGATCTGGAGAGAAGCCTCACAACTACACTATTTTTGTTCATCTTAGTTATTAGTAATATGTTGGAGAGAGAGAGAGAGAGAGAGAGAGAGAGAGAGAGAGAGAGAGAGA
>JADRCD010221311.1:6590-24090 GCA_019843815.1 Montemys delectorum
GAGACTTGAGAGAGAGAGAGAGAGAGAGAGAGAGAGAGAGAGAGAGAGAGAGAGAGAAGAGAGAGATAGGGAAGGAGAGAGGGAGGGAGGGAGAGAGAAAGGAAAGGAAACCTAGATACAAATGTGCATATACAGTCTATATAATCTATGCTCAGTTGGGGTTGAGTCAAGAAACTACATAATGGTAAATATACACCTCAGGTTTCAATAGTTTCTGTGACAAGTAATATTCCTTGTGCTAATGTTCTTTCTCTCAAATCCCCATATATCCAATTTTGATGAAATGACTAGGAATTCTTTCTTGTGAATGCTGTACCTGCCTTAATTGGGGGCTGAAAGGGGATATTTTATAATGTTGAAGGATAATGTCATAATCATTACAGCACCCACACACAGAGACTTAACTCATTTATAAACTTAAGCTTTGTCAGGAAAATGCTCTGTTAACTGGCTTTTCAAATGCCAGGGAATGGTTCATTAGCTTTAACTGTAATATTATGATGACAATTCATGTAAGAGAATAGAGAACCATATCTCCTCATCTACATAAAAATAATGCAGCGTGTGGAAAACTTAGGGCTTCTGACACTTCAGTTATAAAGCTTTGATATAAATCCATGCAGCATATGTCTGGTTCTGGTACATTTAAACTGTCGAGGAATAGAACCTAGTGATGATTCTTCAGACTAAAAGATTCCACATGGTATGTCCTCAGCACAATGCGATTTGGATAACTAGACATTTACATACAGGAAACAGAAAAGAATCTGCACTTCTGCACCTATTGACTTAGAAGTACATGGTTAGAGTGCTCAGTTCATAGTTTCTTAAGAACTATGACTATTAAAAAATAATGGAGAGGGGTAGGGAAAATTAGCTGTTATCCTGATTTCCTGAAAAGTATATTTCCAGAGCACAGGTCATACATTGCACATCCTGAAAGACTTCAGGTATTTTAACACACACACACACACACACACACACACACACACACACACACCAGAACTATGCACTCTGCATTTAATTTCTTCCGGGCACAGTGCCAAGTACTGTGCATGTGACTGATCACTTCCCTCTTTTGTAAACATCTGAAAATCACTGAAGGAAGACCCCAGACTCAGATACTACACAAAGACAAAGAGCTTTTACTCTGCAGAAACAATCAGCATGCTGGGATCAACCGTTCTTTGAAATGGAACCCCAGACAAAGAAGCCCAGGCCTTCTAGGGCTCCAAGGAAACTCTCTAGAAGGATTAGGTAATATAAAAATCTCATTTGTGGGTACTAGGGGGGTCACAGGTGGTCAGCGGTCTGCATTCCTATGTCATGAATGTTTAACCAGGATGAGATAGAGCTGCCCAGCACAGCTGGCCTATCCTGAGATATTTCCTCATTTTTGTGGTAGGCTTTATTTGGGGGCGGGGAGGGGGGTTACAACCTTGTTTCTGGATTTTATCATCTCTTTCTGGAGCTGGTGCTTATGGCCTTCTTTTTAAATCAGTCCTAGTCCTTAAATAAAGACAAAGGGGCTCATGTCATCCTTTCACTTTGTTCAGTTTGATGGCTGAGTAGCACAAGCTCCTTTTCCAGGTAAGACACAGGGTTTTGTAAACACTGAGAGAAGCTACTAAGTTAGCCACAGTAGTTGAGGACTGGTGAAGGTGATCAGGAAAATAGCAAATACACAACTCCAAAGAGTATGAGATTCTGGGGAGGTGATACACAGTGGAGAAACACATTCAAACAGAAGAACGCTTGTACACAAAGATAGAGAAGCACCCAAAGAGAACAGTTAAGTAATTCAGAACACGTCCTACAGACTTCAAGTCGGAAAGGAAGGCAAAGCTACACCAGAAAGGACTTGGGTTGCCCTTTAAGGATTCTAAATTTCATCTGAAAAAAAAATCAATAGAAATCGTTATAGAAAGTCTCTTAATTAAGATCAAAGTGTATATTAAGATCCATAACTTGTGTGCATTTTGAAGGTGAAACTTACATGGAATAAGACACATAGAAAAAAAATTCTATAATGCAGTTACTTAGCTGAGAAAGCTCGTAAGATAATAGAATTCTCACTCAAAATTATCGTGTGGGAAAAGATCATCAAATCTTACTACAAGAAGTAAGCCAGAGAATAATAACTATAAAAAACGCTTACTCTATATATAGTGCCATTGACGTACTAGTTACAAATATTGATCATATTTTTTCTACTTCAGATTTGCTACCTGAACATCTACTATGAAGACTCTATGAAAAGGAAAGTACTATTATCATGCACAGAAGTATCACATCTCACACTCCACAAAAATATACTAGTGGGAATGCAAACGCACCTTGACAAGCTTCTCATAGGCACAATATTAATAAAAATAATAAATAACAATAGATCTGTTGGAAATGAAGGATTTCAAGGAAGTATTTGAACTGCATCCAATAGGCACCTTACAAAAAATTATACTCACTATAAAAGTAGTATTTAAAAGACAGAGATAATAAGCAATCCCAACTGTTCAGATTCCTGGGTTTATTAAATAGACAGGAAATAAAGAAATATTATGGAATATTATAGGAATATTATAACTACCTATAATTCTCAATTGTTTTTGAAATTTCTCACGAAGATTGTAACAGGGCAAATTGAACTCATTAAATTGACTCGAACCGACAATTCTTTAATAGGTAGAAGAGGTATTGTCAGCAAATTTCCTTGGATATTTTTCTATGCTCAAACTTTATATATTGAAACAAGAATAAGTGAGATAAAATCAGTTCGCGTGCTATGGAAGCACCCCACTTCTCTCAATGTTAGCTGTCTAGATTAGTCAAGCCTGGTAAAATTCTGGTAGTATTAAGCCTTAAAAGTAAAAGTTTTACATTCACTAATTCCTTCTGCCCCTCTGTGAAGGTAGGTTCTGAATGTCTCTTAAAATTCATAATAGGACAGGTGTTCTGAAAGAACAATGAGCTCCATCATTATTCCTGAGTGTGAAGAGCAGTTGCAAACTAAATCAGCTTTGAGGAGGAGGTAAAGAGCGCTAAGATTTGCATGTGAATCACTCGGTATAAGGAGTTCTTGGCTGTTGTGTGTGAGATGGTGAAAGCTCAGGGCTTAGTCTGGACCGCCTTTTGCCAGTTAGCACCACAGAAGAAAGAGCAGGGCCTGGGGCAGGTTCTGTTCCTCACCAAGCAGCAGGGACTGGGTAACTATATCTTTTCTAACTTCTTTACAGAATAAAAAGGAACAAAATCATGGCTAAGTTTAGAAACCTAGTCCTAGGTAAAAAGAAAGCAAAACAGGATGAGAAAAATCTCAAGATAGAAAGTATCACTCTAAAAATCAAATAAATTCTGTTCTGAAATTAATAATAAATTAGACTGGGAATATGGAGGCATTGGCAACAAATTCGGAGAGCTGCTAGGCACAAGTCAGAGTAAGGTGCCATTGGCCAGATAATAATCTAGAGATGTAAGAGGATCCCTGAGGGAAAATGAAGGTCAGGGCACAAATCTGAAGTCAAACTTTGTCTAGGGAATTCAATTCACAGGCTTCTGACTTTGGCCCAGAAAGTCCAGGTTCATAAAGACTACAGTTGAAAGGCTGGCAGGGCTGTTCCACTTTGGGGACTGGGTAGGAAGCTCTGATTCCGGAGTATTAGACAGTGCTAAATTTAACAGTCCTGTTCCTCTATGGAAAGAATAAAAATCCTATCAGATGAGAATGAAGGCAATGGCAAAACAGAAAAGGAAATTGCTCCCCACTGTTTTGTATTATCTGTGAAAAGATCTATATGATAACTTTTAAAAAGTTAATGAAATTTCTGCAGCTTTGAGCATGTGATCTTCCTCAGGAAAAAAAAAATATAAAAATCTTTCCCAAATTTATTTATTTATTCTAGATCTGCTAGGTGTTAGGTTTATATTTTTAAAAAGTAGAAAACTTCACTTCTGAGTGTGTTGAGGAAGACAGATTGTTTCTTTTATAGAACATAAAATTAATTTAGATCAAAACAAAGGGCAGAGAGAGTTGTCCTTATGCAATGGAATAAAATGTCTAAATCCAGTGTGGGTGAAATAAATTAATAATAAATATTTTTCTACACCAGTTTATGCTGATTCTAGAGATGGAGTGGTAGGAATATGGGACTTAAAGGGAACTTATATTGAATGCCTGAGGCTCAGAAGAATTGTAGACACAAGTGATTAAAGAATAAATACAGTAAGGGTCCTCCATCAGATTAGTGGTCTGAGAGGAAAATTGAGACTGTAACCGCCATAGGATAAGGAGACCTCAGGACATGAGTGCTAAGAGAACAGACTCTAGGAAGGCAAGCATCACTGAGCAGATTGTTTAAATACATGGAACAGAGGCTATTTAAACCTTTAGGGAATGCATAGAGGCTTTTGGGGTAAGTGTACATCATTGGCCAGGGCCGGGGTGCTGTGCATGCCACATTTGCATAAGGAGAAATTCTGGGTGTTGCTGGACATGACCTTATAAGCAGAAAAGAAATTCAACCTGGCTAGTGGACTATATGACCTCTGGTGGGCACAAAATTGGGGCACAGGTATGTGAGCCACAAAACTTGCAGACCCAGGGCCAGGCGGAGTGGGGACATTCTATTCCTGAGGATCCCATAAGAGATTTCTGGTGTTTGGACATTTCTGGATCCCACTCATGCTGCAGGCCTGCTCCTCCTGGCTCCATGCCTCTCCTGCCCTACAGTTCAGGAATCTTATAATTGAATGTATAACCAAAGAAAACACAACCAGTATGTCAAAGATAGCTGTGTTTTAGTATTGATTGTCTCACTAACTAGAGGATTCAAGATATAAAAATAACCTAAGTATCCCACTAGTGAATGAACATACAAAGAACAGGCATATAGCGAGGTGGTGGTGGCACACGCCTTTAATCCCAGCACTTGGGAGGTAGAGGCAGGTGGATTTCTGAGTCCGAGGCCAGCCTGGGCTACAGAGTGATTTCCAAGACAGCCAGAGATACACAGAGAAACCCTGTCTAAAACAAACAAACAAACAAACAAACAAACAAACAAACAAAAAGGAACAGGCATATACATCTACATATATGTACAGTGAAATATTTGAATATAAAATGAAGGAATCCTTCCTTTTGAAAAAATAATAATTATGGATTGACTTGAAGATAATGAAAGCTGCCCACAAAGGAGCAACTACTTCAAGACTTCTTTTATATGGGGTCAAAGATCTACAAATACAGAACTTACTGAATTCAAAATCAGAACTGTGTTCTGCAGACTGGAGGGCTGATGAGACCTCAGGATGAGGTTAGTCAAAAAAGCATGCACTTCAATTGGAAGAAATAAGTTCAAGAGATCTACTGGATAGAATAGTGACTACAGTTAACATCTTATAGTATTTAACAAGTGGTGAGGAGAATTTTAGTGTTTGTACAACAACAACAACAACATCTATCAATACCATTCATGTTAGCAAAAGTTAACCACTCCCGAAGCACTGCACCTAAGGCTCAAAGAAGAGAAGAGAAGAGGAGGTGGAGAGATTGTTAGACTTAAAGCAAACAGAATTCTTCTGTGATTTTGTCTCACAAAGTAATGGTAAGGAAGCTATACCCCCGGATACCTCAACCACATGACAATACCAGTAGTCATCCTAACTTGGAGTGTGAAAATCTTATGGGGCTCCACTCTTAGACAAAGAATTACAGAGAATGGTGACTGGTGAGAGAGAAAATTAGTGTCTCCTAGGGATGAAGCCTCTATCTGGTTATCTAATACCAAGTAAATGTTATATGTACATGTAACATTATATGAACCGGACAGGCTGTATTTATCATATTTATATGTTTATATGTGTATATATACTATAATTTTATGTAATTATATAATAATGTAATATATATTAATAAAAGTAAAAGGTCATGAATTTGAGGGGTAGTGGGCTAACATGGGGGGTTAGAGGGGGTAAAGAGAAGGTGAGAAATGATGTAACTATAATTTTAAAACCTTCCAAAATATAATATTGAATATGATTATTAATTAAAAAGGAAAGGTTAAAACAAGAAAGGCACAAATCTCTATGGATTTGAATAGAAAACAAAATGAAGCAAGCAATACATTTTGTGACACAGAGACTTCTGAGCCACGCAAAAGAGAGCGTAGCTTCTGAGCAGCCTGCAGGTTCTACCTCACCTTTCAGAGAGACTTTCAGGGTGAGGAAGGAGGAACAAACAGAAGCTAAGCTATTAGAATCACAGGCCTATCACAGTGATCCGTACAAATTGGTTGAAGAAATGCAGCTCGCTCTGCGTTAGCGATTTAGGCACTGTGGATCTGGGTTCCTTTCATTTTATGTGCCATGTTGATGTGAGAAAGGACTAAGAAGTAACATCATAGAAGTTTTCTGTTCAAGGGGGCTTCCCTTCGTGTGAAGCAGTAACGTGGCATGAGAGGACCAGTACCCTCTCATATGTAGACGGACTCATCTCTGAGGCAATAGTTCATTTGTTTATGCCTTAGTAACTATACCTTCATCGAACTGAACTTGCCATTACTCACTCACATCATAGGGAATGGTGAATTTACTTCCCTTCAAATGAATGGGCATTTTGTTTGTTGAGAAAATTTCCTAAGACTCTTCTTCTCACCTTACTGATTTCACCTCCTACCTCTGGAAAATGCCAGAGACGGCCAACTCTAAAATAGGAAACACAGAAAGCTTGGAGTCAGAATTCACTCTTGAACTATTCCATTTCCCTCGACGTAGGATTTGTCTGTGAGATGTATCAAGAATAACTTGGGAATAGGCACATTTGGCCAATATTTAGAGGTCAGAGATGAATTCTGTCTGGCAGTCAAACGATTTAATACTCAGTCCGGGGTTAGTGAGCACATTGTCTTTCACCTCACTTCGAATACAGACATGACCCAGATGGGAATGGTTTCTTCATCATAAGCCCCGGAATGAAGACAGTGGGGAGCCCCAGCCATAGTAAAAAGCTCCTGAGAGGCTGTAAGCCCCAGGGAGAAAGGAACCTTTTGTGAGAGACTAGGGTTCCTGGTGCATGAAGTGTCTGAGTAAGGGAGGCATTGGCTTGCAGCTCGGGCATTAGTTTGCAGACTCTTCTGTATGCTTCCAAAGTGGCAAAAGGAGATTCAGTACAAAAGAAGTATTTCCTGCAATTTCCTATTATGGGCTTTGGTGTAATGTTTTTTTAAGACATGAATAGTAGAAATTAAAAGCATATACTCTTTCAGGCCTAGATTAATTCTAAAGGGCCCTTCCTATCTGTGTCATATTCAGTGAGCACCTCATAAGTATCTTCTACAAAGAGGATGATGGTTTATAGCCTGCACCTAAACAGCACTGAGGGACAACTGAACTAGCACGTGTAAATCAGGGCACTATCTGCCAAAAGACAGCACTCCTCATGTTATTATTTGCCACTAGTGTTATTGCTAATATTTCTATGAGTAGCGTTTACCACACTGTCTTTGGCTACTATGGTCAACGCATTTATTTTATTACTTTGCTCTCTGTATTCTGTCAGAATCCATTGGAAAGTGGTGTTTAGTTTGCATTCAAATCGTACCCAGACTTCACACAAAACACATAATGTCAAGTTTGTCCTTAAAACTTTGTGGCGGTGTTCCCATTTACCTCAGGGGTAACTGGATCCTCTCACTACCCAATTGTAAGCACCACCATGGTAACCTCCCTCAGCCAAAAGCTGATTCAATCTTGCCCTTGCCACAAAGCAGCTACCCCACCTTCCTGAGATAAACAAGCTCTTTGGTTCTGCTACTTCTCTGCCTCTCTCGAAGTTCCTGCTAGGAGCCATGCCCTGCTGAGCTGCTTCACCTGCACCTGGGACCGAACACCAAGATGCCAATTTGGCCACGGGATCCTGACTTACTAGGGGATGGGTTTGCCTGCTTATTTAATTCCCAGATATATAATATACATTGGACCTTGATCAGAAACCATGACTCAGTCTCATTTTTTTTCTCTCTACAGTTCAATTCCCTTAATTTCCCAGGCCCCTGCCTCTCTTCCAGAGATCCAGTTTGCATAGCTTCTTGCGGCTACAACACACCACCACCCCAGTGTGTGTGAAGAAGCTCCATTCCACCTACAACCTTTGGTCTTATCTCCCCATTGTTACTCACTCACTATAGACTAGAAAAGCTGGCCTTGTTCATTCTTGACTTTTAATTTGCTGTGTTTACTCTCCCATTGCCTAGAATGCTATTCCTCCAAGGATCCTCATAGCGATGTCCTTCATATACCTCATGTCTTTGTCCAATGTTATCTCTAAGTTAGACAGAGCTGTGACTCCCCTTACTCCCATCTACATTTTATCTATTTTGCCCCACCACTAATCATCTTCTAATAAATTATGTTTGTGCTGTAAACGTATCAAGAGTTATGAGAGAAGAGTGTTCTGTTCTCTGATTGCAAGCACTGAAAGCCAAAGAAGGTGTGTATATGGCAGATGCAAGCTGCTGAGTGCGGAAACTGAGCTTAGTATTAAGGATTCCTTTCCATAAATAAGGTCTTTGTCCAGCAGGTAAGCATGGCATCCTAGAAAGTCAACTTCTAAGAAACTGGGCCTTATTTAAAAAGCTATGAAGTGCTAAGAGGTAAATGAAGCCCAGATGATGAGGGAGAGAGACTAGATGAGGGATTTTATATTCATGCAGCTTCCACATTTGGCTTGATGAAGGTCAGCTATTTCAGGCTAATAAGGAAATCATGCCCTCAGAAGCCCTGAGACTGTGGAACTGTTTAGATCTGTACTTTAATATTTAATTTCATATATTTCCTGAAGGAAAGTGATTAATAATTGCAGCCAGTGAAGCATCTACTTTAAAGGACTGACCCCTGCAAGCTGTTGTTTTTTTGAAGATTAAAATAGTAGCTTTTTTTTTTATATATTAAATAAAACAAGTCATGGAGTAGCATTTTTTTTTTACTTCACAGAGATGAAAATAAGCTAAATGAAAATATGAAAGATAACTAATTAGCCCCAAGCTTTGAAGAATTTTTTTTTTAGCATACCAGCTCACATTTTGACACTATGTGATATTCAAACATTAATCTGAAATGATCGTGCTTTTCTACATTTCTTTCTATTTTAATAAACTTATCTCAATTTCCCCCAAACTGTCAACTTTGACTCTGGCTCATATCCATTTATCAAAGTAAAAGGATCAAAGATAACACAGGCAGTATTAAGGAGCATCCCTTCTGCAGTAATCCATCAACACAGGCGGGTGGTCCAAACAGCAGCTCAGTTTAGTATGGGAAGTGAACACCTGCAGGTTCTCCACAGAAAGTATAATCTTTTAAGCACAATGAATAACAGAACCCTGATAAATTAAAAAAAAAATGTTTGAAGTGCAACACAGTGATTTAATTTCACTTCAATGTTGTCTTTAATTCTGCCATTTATCTTCCTTGAAAGCCCGCTGTGTCTTTATTGCAACTCTTCCTCCTTCCAACCCTTTCATTCTTTATGGATGCCAATTAATTATTTCCAAGAAATCTGGCACACACTCAAATTTCCTACAAATATCTTCATACTGGTAACCGAATCTAAGATGCCAAAGATGCATTAATAGAAATGAATGCTCCACAATTTTTTTTTTTGATGGAACATATACTGAGCTCAGACATTCACGATGGGCTGCCTCTTTTGTATTTTACGAGATGTGAAATGCTGTTAACTATGTTTAACATAGATTTCGGTATACACTGGCAGAACAGAGTTTCTTTTTGAGTGAAAAGGCTGAGTGATCATTTCCATATTTACAAAGATGTGCTTTGTATTGACCTTTAAAAATTACTCCTCTGAGTATATCACACAATGTATTTGATAATATTTATACTTTCCTTGTCTCCCTGGATCTCTCACTACTCACTTAACATTGTGCTCTCTTTTTCAAAAAAAACTGTAGATTAATCAAGTCCAATTTTCCTGACCATAATATACTCTTGTGTGGCCTCCTAATTAAGTGTGGTTAGCCAACAAAGAAAACTGACTCCAGCTCTCCCAGCATTTAGATAGATAGGCTTCTGAGATTTATGCCAAGGATGTATAATTTGCTTTCAACGTAGTACATGACCACCCCCCATACATACATAATACTTTGAACCCAACAAAGTACATTAAAGCTCAAAAGCTCTATGCCTAGTTCTCAACTAGCTATTTGCAGTCAGATTACTAAAGAGAAAGACTGCTTGGGCACCTAAAAGAAGCTTAAAGAATTCTCTAACTCTGTTCTAACAATTTATTTCATTTTTAACAGTGGAAAAGAGAAGCCTGTCCTGAAATGTTTTGCATCAAGCAGGCCTTGACATGGTTCTATAACGTGAGGCCAATTGCAAAGGGAAGATGAACAGTGTGTCTAGGCATTTAGATGTGACACTCCTGGTTATGGCTTGCCTGGCTGAATTAGTATCAAATAAAACAACTATCTCAGGCCTTTTTACACTCTGGCAACAAGGATCCCAAAGGAACTTAAACCTTTAGAGGGGATATTTGTCAGGGTGAATGCAGCCCTTCCTGGGTCACCTTGGTTAGGACAATTGAGAGAAAGAGCCTCTAACAACTGTGTCCTCAGTATTCTGTGTTCCTTTTGAAAATAATTATAAAATCAATTGGTCACTATTCCCTGAAACTAACTACCACTACAAGCTGATTCTCTTTTCTTCCAAACAGCACCTCTATAGCTCATTAGTCACTGGAATAAAACTTTACAAATTTGAAAGCAAATCAGGACCAAAAAAAGTAATAAGCATCCAAATTATTAAGTAATAGCCAAAAATTACATCTACTACCATTGTCTATGTGCATCTTTTTTATGAAAAATCTCAACCTGGGCTGGCGTACTATCAAACGAAACCAAAAAAAAAAAAAAAAATACAACAAAATAAACATTAAACATGAGAAGCCTCCTTTTGAGCTATTAATCTGAGTTGTACAAGAGACTTCCAAAACATTATAGTTTTTGTTTTTGTTTTCTGTTGCCCTTGGTTTGTTCCAAGTAAAGATCCCAACTAGTGAAGTTACAATGCACTTTGGACAGAGGGCCTAGAGGGAACAAGCTAGATCTGATTTGAAAACTACCACCCTGGGTGCTAACTTTCATGGTATCAGATGATGTCATGCAATTTTACAAGGGAAGGAAGCCAACAATAGTCCCCTTCTACGATGCTTATGAACTGAAGCAGTTAACCACATAGCACAATAACCCTAAGGTACATATATGTTGGCTGAACCAAAATCTCTATAGTTGGAATTATTCCCTGCTCATTCAAGACAGAAATCATGTTTGGTCCTGGAAACCCAGTCAACTAACATGCCTAAGGAGATAATTGATCTTAGATTAGAACCTACAATTGTCTCTACTAAATAAGCACAATGCTTAACTGTATTCTAAACATGTACCCTTATACCCACAGAAAGATGTAGCTCTCATCTCTCAGTGAAAAAAAATATTATCTTTACAACAGATGGAGATGATGACAGAAAACAACAAAAGATCACCATGTAGAGACATGAAACAATTTAGTGCTCATCCCCAGTCAATCCATCTACAACATAATGGCTGCACCTAAGGCTCTGGAAACATCTGGGAAGAGGGAGCAAAAAGACCAGAAGAGCCAGAGGAACTGGGCATCTGTTGTAAAATTGTGTCCCCTAGATATGTCAGGGGGCTTCCCCCAAGTAGTACAAATAATATGGCTACCTAAAGAAGGAAGACACCAACAGGCATATTAATGTGGAAGCATGAGAAATTTCACAGGATCCTATCCCTACTCAAAGAACCATAGGCAACTAAGTAGTGGGAGCGGGAAGTGGGAGCAGGAGATAGAGTCTTCATAGAGAAGCATCCCTGTTTGGTTACTCAATACCAAGTACAAACTGCTGAAATGATGTGCATATAACTAGTACTATACAGACAGAACAGCTTATATTTATATATATTAAATGTATGTGTGTATGTGTATGTATGTATGTATGTATGTATGTAACAAAAATTAAAGAGAAAGATGCCAGAAGACATGGCTTTGGGAGAGGCTGGAGGTGTTGGGGGAAGGAGGAGTTTGAAGTTTGAGAGAGAGGACAGATAGGGGGAAAAGGATGCAATGATATTCCAATTTTGAGTAATAGATAAAACAATTTCAAAGGACTTTTAATTATAGAATTTAAGTCCTTATTGAGCAGAGGTTCTATTAAAAATATCTCCACTGTGATTGTTTATCCTTAAGCTAATTTCCATAGGTTAATGGTGGATTTCAATCTTTTCGTGTATGTGTAGATCCTAAGAAAGTCCCAGGATCTATATTTCTTAACTACACCAAGGGAATGGTAACTATACTGTAGACCTGCTAAATCTCTAGATGATAATTATATAGAGCACAGTATCTAGCACATTATATGAACTTGTATTCATTTGGATATTTTAATATTATTTGCAGATATATAAGAAATTTCAACTGTAAAAGTTCTTTCAAGTATATTCTTTTACTAGGTTATGTGAAGAGATAGAGGAAGGGGAAAGAGAGAGAATAAAGAGAGTATCCTGGTTAGTTAGTTGTTTTGTTTTTGTTGTTTATTTTTTTAATCTCAATTTGACATAAGCTAGATATATCATAGAATACTAATCTCAATTGAAAAATAAAAAATGAGTCTGTTAGCTTGTCTGTAGCAAGATTAAGGATTTTTTTCTTGATTAAATGTTGAAATAGGAGAGTCCAGTCTGCTATGGAGAGTGTGACCTCAGGGAGGAGCATCAGTGGTAAGCCATGGGGGAAAAATCCAGTAAGTATCATCCATCATTGGCCTGTAAGATGGGCTACAACCTAGACCTAAATAAAACCCTTTCCTCTCCAAGTTACTTTTGGTCCCACTGCTTATCACAGCAGAAATATACTGAGGACAGGGAACAAAGAGGAAGGAAGGAAGGAAGGAAGGAAGGAAGAAGGAAGGACGGAAGGAAGGGAGGGAGGAAGGAAGGAAGGAAGGAAGGAAGAAAATATGAGATATATAAATCAATTTAAAAAATCATTATCCCACTTAAAAACTTAGCATATGAGGGAATAACCAAACTAAAAATGCTAGTATTCTACCCAGGGTCACTCTGTACTAATGTACTAGCTAGTTTTGTGTGTCAACTTGACACAGGCTGGAGTTATCACAGAGAAGGGAGCTTCAGTTGGGGAAATGCCTCCATGAGATCCAGCTGTGGGGCATTTTCTCAATTAGTAATCAAAGGGGTAGTGCCATCCCTGGGCTGGAAGTCTTGGGTTCTATAAGAGAGCAGGCTGAGCAAGCCAGGAGAAGCAAGCCAGTAAGGAACATCCCTCCATGGCCTCTGCATCAGCTCCTGCTTCCTGACCCGCTTGAGTTCCAGTCCTGACTTCCTCTGGTGATAAACAGCCATGTGGAAGTGTAAGCCGAATAAACCCTTTCCTCCCCAATTTGCTTCTTGGTCATGATGTTTGTGCAGGAATAGAAACCCTGACTAAGACAAATTGGTACCAGAAGTGGGGTATTCCTGTGACAACCTGACCATGTTTTGGGGAGGACTGTGGAAGGACTTTAGAACTTTGAGCTAGAAGAGCCACTGTTAAGAACTCTGTGGAATGTCTGTGGGAGCTTGGAAGATCTTGTTGAGAACAGTACAGAGATGGAGGCCTGGCTTGTGAAATTTCAGAGGAAAGGTTAAAGACTCTTATCAGGGCCATGTTGTTTTGATTGTGAAGATTCTGTGGTTCTGGTTAGCTGGGGCTGAATTATCAGCTATAATTAACAAGATACCAGAACTACTAAAATAAAAACTTTGCATTGCTGGGACTATTGATGCTGGTTAGCTGGAGCTAAGAAATTAGCGGTGATTAAGAAGAGACCAGCATCATTGAGGTGACATCTTCTGGGGAGTGTTTTCTGAGAGCACTAAGAGGCTGTGTTCCAGAGATAGCCAAAGTTGTACCTTGTGCTGCAACAGGACTTGGTAATGTATAAGAGTCACCCAGGTGGTACTGGTTTTGACAGCATAAAAGAGTCATGGAGAGCAGCTGAGGCTCGACACAGTGAGAGGCCATGGAAGGCCATTGGTGAAGGTGCAGCCTCAGTTTGCAATTCATGGCCCAGGACTGAAGGTATCATACAAAGGAGTTGAGACTTGGCACCATGAAGACAGTCTATGAGAGGCTACTGGTAAAGCCTAGTTACAGCAGTGTTTTGGGAATGCCAGTACCATACAGTGACCACCAAGGACAGCAGCAGCAGTGGAGTACAGGCATCTAGAGCCCAAAAGATAAAGATGTGTGCTACAAAGGGCAGAGCTGGAGAAGTGACCAAAGCCCTTGGAGGAGCCCAGAAGATCGTGAGTTAGATCCCAGACATTGGTTTTGCTTTTGATTGTGACTGTGCCCTGATATTTTTCCCTCTTAAAAAAAGAATATATTTTAGTGGAGCCCACAGTTAAGAGACTTTAAATTTTAAAAGATATTGGACATTTTAATTTGATTGAACTTTTAATATGTAAAGACTGTGAGACTTTAGATCTTGGGGATAAATAAAAACATAAGGGTTGAGGCTTAATAGTAATATGTTTGTGTGTCAAGTTGACAAGGGGTCAATTGTACTGGCTAGTTTTGTGTGTCAACTTGACACAGTCTGGAGTTATCACAGAGAAGTGAGCTTCAGTTGGGAAAATGCCTCCATGAGATTCAGCTGTGGGGCATTTTCTCAATTAGTAATCAAAGGGGTAGTGCCATCCCTGGGCTGGAAGTCTTGGGTTCTATAAGAGAGCAGGTTGAGCAAGCCAGGAGAAGCAAGCCAGTAAGGAACATCCCTCCATGGCCTCTGCATCAGCTCTTGCTTCCTGACCCGCTTGAGTTCCAGTCCTGACTTCCTCTGGTGATAAACAGCCATGTAGAAGTGTAAGCCGAATAAACCCTTTCCTCCCCAATTTGCTTCTTGGTCATGATGTTTGTGCAAGAATAGAAACCCTGACTAAGACACATAACAAAATTGATTTTTAATCAAGAATTTGGTCCTACCTGTGCTCTAAGAAATGAAGAGACAGAAGTTCACATAACTTCCAGTGCTAAACCAGTACTGCTCTGTTATTTCTTAGGACAGATCCAATCTAAAGTCACATCCAGAGCTTTCCCATACCCTGGGACCCAGCAAGGAGCGAGACAGTCATGACATGTAGAGGATTCACTTTGCCTAGTACTCAAGAGGAAAAAACATGCCCAGTCAGGTATGACTCAAGTGTTCCCCTCAACATTCCATATGCTTGCTGCATATATACCAGTTTCTTCCATGTGAAAAACATCAACACAGGCACCTTCTGTGATTCGGCATAGCTGTATGAAGTCACAAAATAGAGTTGAGAAGGCCACAATGTCTAGAGATTTACACAAGGTAATCCTTTATTAGATCAATAGTTTGAATACAAAATTAATTTCTGAAAATTCTCTGCAACATCCTCAATCACTTATGACTTTATAAAACAAACCCAAAATCTCCAACTGAATGCTAGAGACTTGAGAGGAATCCCTTCTTTAATTTCTTTTCCCTTTCTACTATGTTCAATTATTCATTCTGCCCTGGCTCCCATAAATAAGGAACCACAAGCCTTGGACTCAGAGGGATACATCCTCCACACTCACAAGCATGCTGCTACATTGAAAGTCTTGCCTAAACTATTTTTAAACATCATCTATCTATCAGTGTGTGTGTGTGTGTGTGTGTGTGTGTGTGTGTGTGTGTGTGTGTGCCCACATGCACGCGCACATACATGCCATGGCACACTTGTGGGAAATCTGTTAATTTGCCCTACCAAGTGGATTCCAGGGATCAAACTCAGGTCCTCAGATCTAACAACAAGCACCTTTACCCACTGAGCAGTCTTGTCAGCCTGCAGATCTCCTCACATAGATAAAGATGGCTTTGAACTCCCAGTCTTCAAGCCTTAGCCTTGTATGTACTAGGAATATACCATATTCCAGATAAACATTATATCTTGAAGGTTTCTGTTACCTGTTCTACTTCACATGACTCTGCCTAATGACATCGCACCAGCTAACACAAAGTCTACTTACCCTTTCATGCTGTTTGCGACTATGAAAACCCAAAATTTATGGATATCTAAAAGTGCTTACTGTTAAGCGTCACCCCCTGCTGATTTTCTTCAAGCTTTTGAAAACTGAGTATTTTTAATAAATTTTGTAATAATAATTTTAAAATCGTAGCAAGCATGTTAATTTTGTTTCTATTTAAATTAAAGGCAAAATTCTGACATTTTATTCTTAGTTATATTACTTTGCACCTTGACTTAAGCAGCTGTGTGTTGTTGTTTTGTGTGTATTTGTTTGCTCCTTTGTCTTTGTCTTTAAGGCATACAGAATGTGTATGTGTGCTGTTCAGACAGCTATTTGCACATGTACATCCTGTTTTCGAGGAACAACAACAACAACAAAAATCTCATTTATTTTTCCTCTGGATGCACCTTCCATTTTCTTCTTTCTCATTGCTTTAGCCATGCATGTCACAAACTGTTAAGGTATTGCACAAGTAATGCCAGTATTTCCCCGTCTCTGCCTTCATGCCAAGACCCTTTGTCCTTACCTTAATCAGGACCTGGCAGGTGCTAGCTGAGTTTTAGCTGACATCTAGGAATTTCACCTACCAAAATTCAGCCTTTCTGTCTTCAGAGTCCCTCAGAATTCCCTTCCCACATCTTTCCTTCCCGTCCATGTCCTTCCAGCCTCCTTCTCTTTCATCTCAAGATCAAATACCAAGGGGGAACTCACAGATGTGGCGTTCACCTTGGCTTATTCTCCTACTTGTACAGTCCTCTTCATCAATATCAATTTTAAATACAGTATTTTCTGTGTACTTAGTATGCTTTCCTTTTTGGTTTCTACAATCTGTTTTCTCGTGACCTTTGCTCTTCTTGCATGTAAGATGTGTCTCTGGTCTGCAACTAGTTTTGCTTTTCTGGAGCTCTAAGCGCTGAAAGTGGCTCCATAAATTAAGCAAGCATTTCTTGTGGTTGATGGCATCCAGGACAATTGGCACGTTCCATGATGAATTCAAGTACTAAGTACATGCAAACAGTTAACTTTAGCGGACCCTGAGTGTATATTTATTATATTCTTATTAATTGGGAATTAATTGTTTGGGGTACTCATTTCAGTGAACAAAGTAGATGATGGTGAGACTATGTAATCCAAAAACTTTACAGAGATCAACTCAGTAAGTGAAAGTCTGAGGAAAAGAAACCCAAACCAAATCTCATGAGTGTAGGGTTCAGCATATGCTTGTGGACAGTAGGAATATAGTTAGAATCGGCAAGAAAGCCAGAAAGGTTGGGTCAAAGAGAGCAGGGAAAACAATTAAGGAGATATTATAGCAGGAAATTAAGGAGCTAAGGGAAGCCATTGCTGGGGTGGGAGAGCAGACAGAGCCACA
>JADRCD010221311.1:29090-46677 GCA_019843815.1 Montemys delectorum
GAATGACCATACAATGACTGGCCCAACATGAAACCCATCCCATAGGCAAGCACCAATCTCTAACACTATTAATGATACTCTGTTATGCTTGCAAACAGGAGCATGTTGTCTTCTGAGAGGCTCCGCCAAAGCAGCTGTCTCAGACAGATGCAAATATCAGCAATCAAACAGTGGATGGAGCTTGGGGACTCTTATGGAAAAATAGGCTGTAGGATTGCTAGCTCTGAAAGGGATAGGAACTCCACAGGAAGACCAACAGAGTCAACTAACCTAGGCTCTTGGGGCTCTTTGAGTCTGAATCACCAACCTAAGAATATACATGGGCTGGACCTAGGCCTCCCACTCATATATAGAAGATCTGTAGCTTGACCAGGATGTGGGTTCTAAACAACTGAAACAGGAGCTATCTCAAAAGCTGTTGCCTGTATGTGGGATATCTCCTACTAGCTAGGCTACCTTGTCTGGTCCCAGAGGGAGAGAAAGCACTTAACCTCACATAGACTTGAAGGACCAGGGTGAGTATGCGATACTCAAGGGACCCCCATCTGCTCAGAGGAAAAGGGGAGGGGAGATGTGGGAAGGATTGTGGGAGGGGGTTACCAGGAGGGGAGCAGTGAATGATATATAAAGTGAATAAGTAAAAAATGAGTAAATCAAAAAACAACAACAACAACGAACAAACAAAAAAGCTTGTAGATATCTTTACAAAGTAGCTTGATAGAATACATAGCTCTTAACTCTTAAGCTACAGTACTTATCAGCCATTATTCATAATAATGGTCAGTAGAGAAAATGAACTGGTGTTATCAAGGCTCAGTATCTCCCGCTGTATCTAGATTCTTAGGGTTCAGTTGCACTGTTCATGAAAGGAAATACAATTCCCCTTGGATCAAAGCAGGGAAGATGCAGATATGTTCCCAAACTAAGAATTTTTCACCAATAAAGGGGAATTCTTAAAAGTTTATCTCTCTACTTCGTATTAGTAAGCTCACGTATAAAAAAAAAAAATCTAGGTACCAATGACAGATACAGTGTGCTTTGTTGTTTATACAAAATACATAACTGCGTTTTTTAAAACTACAGGCAGTAAGAATTGTGAAAGACCTATACGACCTTGAAACATAATGCAGTCTCATCATATCTGAAAAGTCTACGAATGTCACTTACTCCATGGCCTCAACTGTTGGTGGTACAGCCATACAATCACCGAAGAGGTCAAAGGCCACCGAACAGCCAAATATAAAGCCATTTCCTTCCTCCCACATATTATCCTGATTACTTGTAATATGCAGAACGTGAGTTGTTACAGAGAGAAGGGCACCTTCCTTGGCAGGAAACTGAAGAAACTATTTATGCACAGGATATAAAATCTTTCTAAAAACTGTCTGAAGGTAAGGTGCAAACAGAGCCCAATCTGTTCCCACTGTGGAAGGTGCCAAATATCATAATGGCATAGTCATTCCTCAACAACTACAATAGCAAAGACTGAGCTCCAACAAGTCATGAATGAGTTCCTCTCAAAATATCTGACCTGTACTGTGGCATAACTCTGACTACTACAGTCAACAGAAGTCTACGCACGAGCTATTATACACACCACACGGTACTACTCCATGTCCGGTGTTGTGAATAAGATACTTGCTTCTTGCAGATTTGTGTGCTGAGGATTAAAGGGACAAAGCGCCTCTGTAGGACTTTGCTATGGGTGTATTTTCAACTCCAAGCTACATCTTAGCGTCCCTTTTTGAGAGGAATTTCCAGGCCATCACCATCTGAACTAACCATGCATATCATCACATCTCACATGTGTATGGACAATTTATTATTTTTTTTCTCATGGTCAATCTCCATTTTACTATTGTGTCCAAGTCCAAGTTTCCTAGTATCACCCTGAACTTTTAATGTATATCACCTTTCTCTAAAATACACATCAGAATCGTCTCCTCCATGTGGTACTTAAGTCTGAATTTTCTAATTCTCCCAAATATTTTTAATTCACTGAAATTAATGATCACATTTACTTTCAGTTATTGACTGGGATGAGTTCCATCTACACCAATAAGTGTGGGAACGCTAACCAACAATGTTACTGTATTTAGGGAGAAGGACACTGAAGAATGATTCACGTTTAGGTGGGACCATATCCAATACAGCTTACGCCCTAGGAAGTATGCAAAGTCACATGACATGCACACCTGCTGCTGCTAGCAAGGAAAGGAGAATGTATGCTAGAGCAACCAAAGCTTCCAGCTGCTACAATGGTCTTGGACTGACAGCTTATAAATCTGAGGAATAAGCTTTTTTTTTTTCCTGCTACTTTGTTATTAGAGACCTGGCAAAGCAATGCACTGCTTGTTCATGCAGAGTGCTTGTTTCCTAGCCATTATATGATGATGATACTCTGAAAGACAAGAAATCAAGTATCTAACTCTCATGCAAAGCCAAGGCTGTGATATTTGCTTTAGTAATGTTAGTTAATTATATGTATGCATCTATGAATGAATATTAAGCCAGTATCCTGCAGATATTTAGAGGGGGGAAATGTTCTTTAAGAAGATGTAACCACTTGTATAAAAAAACGCAAAAGTGAATTGAAACAAAAATGATCTTGAATTATTCATAAATCCTGATTTGGAATTATGCCTTTTTCAATTAATAACTGTGTATACTTCAGTTCCATAATATTTCAAAATTGGATACTAACAACACTTGACTTTGGGTATGTTTGGAGGTAGAGAGAGACCATTAAATATGAATTTCCAATTTCTGGTGACACTTGTTTAATAAACGTTTTCTACTCTGATTATGTCTGTCAGTTCTATTAGATGAAGAAGATATTAGTCAAAATAGAAATCTATAAAGGAGTTAAACATGTTATAAGAGATCTGAAAGAAGTTAATAGAATAGAGAGTGGATGATATCAACAGCCTATGATGGGGAAAGAAAAGCAGGGCAGAGCAGTGCTGGAGCACAGCCAGTCTGAAACTGACTTTATAGGAAAAGCACTCTACCTCCCTTCTCCCCCAGCAAATCTATTCAGCCTAGAAATGACAGGAAAAACATGTCTAGAATCACACAGGACTGGATATTACCCCAGACGGCATGTTCCAAACAAAGAATGAACAAGGAGGGTGTTAGTGGGCATTTATGTGCAGTATTCCATCCTTAGTCCATGTTAGCTAAGTAAAAAAGGCAAGCAAAGAAAACCTGATAGGACAATGAAATGGAAATTGTGCTTAGTTTTCTTCTCTTGTATCAGTATTTATTTTTAAGATAAGCAGGCTCTGGCTTCCCAAGATTCCACATTATAATATGCGCTAACCATGAAGGAAACTTGCATTCTGTACCCTAATCATGATTGTGATTAAACCCTAGCCATTCAATTTCAACTTTATGATAATCTCATTTTCCATCTATTGTCTCAATACACTGCTATATGACTTGTGCCCATTCAAAATAATAATCTTTGATTTAGAGTCCACATTACAAGGTCTTTATGTTTTATGTTTATATAAAAAAAAAAAGGGCCTAGTACATGTTATTATCTGAAAAGTGGCTCCACTCTCAATGGTGTAATTATAGTTTATATGATATTAAGGGTGTATTTACGAGATCACGTTATTTCATGACTTTGTAAGGAGTGTTACGATTATATCCTTTCCAGGGAGGGTATCACTTCTGCTTTGGAACCTTGAGGCATCTGGGAAGTTTTCCATTAGAGCATTAGTCATGTGAGGTTTGCATAATGAATTAGGTGCCTTCCCTCAATTCAAGGTCAACACACTGGAACTACAGGACCCATACTCTCACAGATGCTGGCTTCTCCTTTCTAATAACGTTCCTCATCGAAGAGAGTTATTTAGTATCTCTCAGAACTCTTGCTTCTAAACTTTAGTACTTTATAGGCTCTCTACTCTGAGAATTTAAGAAAAACAGAAACCGGATTTCATGTCCTATGAAATAATCAGATACAAATATTTTGTTTAAATTTGCTGAGTGATCATATTTAGAGTTTAGTGTTTAGAGTTATATTTAGTATTTAGAGTTACTATAGGACATTTACATATCTATATACATTATACGTACATACATATTATAAATTAAAACTTTTATCATGTTCCATTACTCTTAGATATTAAAAAAAAAAATCCTAAAATTTGATGGCACAGATTCCAAAAAGAATGAACATGTTTCATTGATTCGCAACCATAATGAAGCAAGTGAGGCAAGATAGATTAAGTGCATCATCAGACCGACACAGTAGAGGAAGAACGAATGAGGTAACAGGGACACTGAGTAGATGATATC
Source organism: Montemys delectorum (assembly GCA_019843815.1). Lineage (NCBI taxonomy): Eukaryota > Metazoa > Chordata > Mammalia > Rodentia > Muridae > Montemys > Montemys delectorum. The sequence continues at coordinate 33,399 of JADRCD010221311.1, forward strand.
TTTGTCACTTGAAAAAAAATCTGTGTTAAGGCTATGCATATAGGTACAGTTTCACAGAGCTTTCAGAGTATCATAGTTGTATATTTTAATTTTAAATTATTTTTATTCTATCTATATGTGTGTGGGTCTGCGAGTAGATATGTGTTCATGATCATCAGAATCCTGGAAGCGTTAAGAGGGCCATAGGACCTCTGGAATTAGAGTCACGGTCAGTTGTGATGTACCTAATGTGAGTGCTAAGTGCAGACCTGGTTTTTCTGCAAAGGTACTAAGCGTTGCTATAGACTGAACAACCTCCTCAGCCCCAAGGGTTTCAGTTGCTAAAATTGAAGTCATATAAAAATTTTCATGTGTATTTCTTACAGAATTTGTAGTTAAATTTTCTGAAAACAAAATATGATTTACTTAAAACATATTTGCCTCTATCAAGTGAGGTCATCCTCAGCCATTGACTCTGTTTTCAGAGCTCAAGAAAAATGCTTCTCCTATGTAAAGTATCTCACGATTATCTAAAATAAACCTTAATGCGTGTTTTCTTAATCTCACATTGAGGATAAAGCCACTTACTTCCAAATCTAAAGTTATATTCTATTTTACATATTAATTAATTTAACATGATAACATTCATATATGCTTCCCATATTAGCATAATTAATAATGTTGTGATTAAAAAAAAAACTCAGTATTTCTAAAGTAGGAAAAGAGTGAAATGTATAGCAGAGGATGGCCTAGTTGGTCATCAATGGGAGGAGAGGCCCTTGGTCTTGTGAAGGTTTAGGCCCCAGTGTAAGGGAATGTCAGGGCCAGGAAGTGGGAGAGGGTGGGTTGGTGAGTGGGGGGGGGGAAGGAAACAGGGTTTGTTTTTTGTTTTTGTGTTTGTTTTCGTTTTTGTTTTTGTTTTCAGAGGGGTAACCAGGAGAGGAGATATCATTTGAAATGTAAATAAAGAAAATATCTAATTAAAAAAAGAAAAGAGTGAAATTTCCACAATGACTGCTTTAGTATAAGATAGCTGAGTCCTCACATCTGCCTTTGTATTGAATACATTGAGTATGTGGGTAGTTTTTTCTTAACATAGAAAGAAAATCCTACATCTCAAAAGGGAGACAAGCTTTTTCTACCATGCTTAAAGAACTAGATATTCTTCCTTGATGGCATATGTCTCAAAAGGACCAGTTTCTAAATAAGAAGCTATAGGCTGCAATCTGATTCACCATCAATAACTTTTTATATACTTGGATATAAATCTATTCTTACGTATTGTACATTGACTGGATCATTTTTTTTCACATAGAAATTTCTAAATCCAGCATTAGATTCATAAAATAGTGGTGTCCTGGGTATTTTTTCAGGTTAGAATAAATTTCGACATATTTCAATATTATACATTTATAAATGTCATCAAATTATAATAACAAAAATTTTACATATTTGGGACTTTCAAAACTCACAGAATTCGTTCCAGTAGGTCACATCATTAATTTTGACAGCACTTGTTTTTTTTTCTTTTTCTTTTTCTTGGATATTATATTTATTTTTTTTTAAATTTATCCCCTCTCCCAGTTTTCCCTCTGGAAACACCCTATCCTCCCTCTCCCTGCTTCTGTGAGGGTGCTTCCCACCCACCAACCCACTCCAACCTCCACCCCCTGGCATTCCCCTACACGGGGGCATTGAACCTTCACAGGACCAAGGGCCTCCCCTCCCATTGTATGATGGAAATACTTGTCATAATTATTCTTTATTTTAAAACATAATGTTATTGCATCAGTAGAGGAATTATACTAGCTCTCCATTCAGAGAGGCAGTGATTAATGTTTTTTTGTAGGAAAGATGAAAAAATGTATTTCATTACACAAAATGTTAAAACATCCAAAATTCAAAGTTTGAGATTTAAAAAGATAAACAACTTCTATCCCTTCATTCTTAGTAAATCTTGTTTCTAGTTTATAATCATAAATAGATGAGACGAAAAATAGTTTATTGTCACTTCCTGATAAAATGGTTTATTGTTTAAAGCATCTTACCCATGTTGCTTCTCATCATTAATGCAAACATCAAAACAATGAAAGGGACAAATGATGTATTGTAATGTCACTTAAGTACTTCGCCTTTGTGAATTCTCTTTAATTGCCTCAGAGAAACCCGGGACTCTGTAGAACATAAGTTAAGTACCACATCAGTATTCAGCACACATTTGAAAGCTCTACACCTGCATGGCTGTTTGTGTAACGGAAGTCTTCCAAGCATGAAGTCTTCATAGGGTCACATTACCTTTTCACTCCAAACTGTTACTCTTTGTTTTCCAGGAACATGCAACTCAATCAAGCCATAGATTGAGAAGGTAGCTACATTTTTCTTTCTCTCAAACCACAATGTCTGGGCCTATCTGATGCTATCAATAACTGGTTTATTCTCCAGTATCTGTTTCATCCATCATTTCTTCTTACTACCACTGAGATGCTAGAAAGCAGTGGCCACAAAGGTAAAGAAGGACTCAGGCTGTACTACGTAGGCACAGGCACAATTCCTTTTTCTGCGACTGCCAAATGGGCTACATTGGTAAACTTTTCAAGCTAGATTATGCTGTTTGTCTTTTAAATGATAAAAATAAATAAATAAATAAATCGTCCATAAAGGCTTATAAGATATTTCATAGAGTGATGCTGAGATGAATTCATGTATGAATACACATATTGAAATCTTAAGTTATTAGTATATGTTAACAGCTTGATGACAATTTCCTCCTCAAAAATCTCCCAATGTCATTGCAATCATTCTCTGACACATCTTCTCACATCTAGAAAAAGACAGGAATTTTAGCTAATGCAGTCAGCCTTTGGAGAAGGCTCCAGGGGCACCTGTATAGGTATATATTTTTCAAGAGTGGTACATAAAATAGCATATTCGCATGTATACTATGACTTCATTTATACTATAAATTGTTGCAGATAAATTATAATACCTAATATAATACATTATGTAAATGATTGAGGAAATCATGACAAAAGTGAACCATAATACAAATTAAATCCGGACACAATCATTCCAGGAATAATTATGTGATACATATCAACAATGATATCACATTTTTTTCCCAAATATATTCAATCGAAAGTTGGTTATAAACTTGTGGAGTTCACTTTGTTCTTTCAATGTCCAAGGTAAAACCACTAGAATATAGTTTATGTTTAAAAATTACCAAAAAATGAATGAGAATTTTCCTAAGCATCTATATGTGATTTAGTTGTATTAAAATATGCAAGACTAAACTGTATGCCTCAATTCATTATTAGTTTCTAAAATTATCTTATTACTATAAACTACTATACTAGCAATAATTTAACTTTATAGGAGTTTTAACCTTGTAACACACTGTTTCCAACTTGTAGAGAACTCTAATTCCATTTTAAAGCATTTTTAAGTATCCATAGGCTTTCAGAAGAGTCGGGCAGCATAAGAAATTCATTCGGTACACTTGATTATAGAGAATACCTTGTTCACTTCCAGGAGGAAAAGGTTTACTGAGTTTTTCAAAGTCCCAAAGGCTGCTGTAACTCAGTGCTCTTAGCTGCTATAGGGACAGGCGCAGAGAATGCAGCACTAGGAGTTGGCAGGGTTCAGGGAAGGCTGCAGCAGAAATATTTTTCACCACGGTGGTTTTGAGGACATGTCAAATTCACAACGAAGGGAACTCCTAACCAGGTCCACATTTATCTGAACTCCAAAAATAAATAATATAAAGCTGATAAGTCTGAACCCAAGGGTCAGACCTCTGAACAAATACCAATAAATAAAATCACTAAGTCATGGTCTTAGTTCTATCACACGCACCTGTGCTGTGTGCACTGGATATGCTGGAGCGTTTGGGCCTGCAATCATAAACTTTGAACCTAGTGTGTGTGTGTGTGTGTGTGTGTGTGTGTGTGTGTGTGTGTGTGTGAGTGTGTGTGTGTGAGTGTGTGTGTGTGTTTGTGTAAATGCATGCATTCTCTGATTTTATAATTTTTAGGTACATGTGTAGTAAGTAGTCTAGTGTATGTGTTATATATCATATACTATGTTATACAAGGTGTAATATTCAACCTATGTTGTTTGTTTGTGAAATAAAGCATAATATAAAACTATATTTCATAAACACATGTCTTTTCCAAAGTAAAAATGTACAGGTTTACGAAGATAATAATTTCACAAACCTTTACAGGAAGATGAATTTAATACAGTCAGTAATGGCAGAGCCCTTCTTTTTCCCTAATACAATTTGAATCTTTGTACAAAAGCACAAAGGAATATGTGAGATTAAGATAGATTTTTCTTTCTACTCTCATTTTGCTGTTACAGTTTGTAAGTGACCTCATGTTTACATCTAGCCCACCAGTCTAGAGATTGCTTATGTCAGCATTTTTCCAAAGTAGATGTTTTGTGGGAAGAACAGTTTGGGTCTTTGCAATTGATTTTACATTCAGTGGCTGTGAGCAGGTGTTTAGTCACAGACCATCACAGGAACAGAATTCTTTCCTTCTGTTGAGACAGACTAAAAGCTGAGATAGAAATAACACGAATGTGCTACCAGTTTAAACATTTTGAAATCAAGTATGTTGATTAAAAATTCACAGATTTGACTTAAAGCTTTCCAGTGAAATCATCATCACTCCAAAATAATTGTTATCAACTTTTTCATCTTTATGATCTGCTCCTGTCTCCTTTATAAAAATCTGGAAATTTAATGCAACATATTTCCATTACTGCTCTGGAAGTCTGTAAATTTAAAAACAGATCAGAGAATATGAGAGTTTAGATTCTCTCAGTAACATTAACTTGTCCAACACTGATTATATATAATTCCTGGATTGCTGGTTGGTGCTCTAAGAGTGCACTTTATTATAAGGCACAGAAATTTAGGGAAATTAATGCTGTTATGAAAAGCCCAACTTTTCATGTTTCTGAGTTATGAAGGTGAACACCTGAAATCTTAACACTGTATTAGCGTAGAATTTTGCCATTTAATAAAATAAACTGGTTGAGAAAAGAAACTGTATTCATTCAATAAAAATTATGCCTATAATCTTGAAAGCAGCACTTAAAATATCTGAATTAAAAAGGCAACAGATGAAAGCTTTAATGATGTAGGTCATCTTTACCCTGATAACACTGATAAAGCTCTCTCAGAAAATGATGTCACCCTGTATACCTGCAAGTTCTGAAGAAACTTATTAATGTCCTATAACGTTACTAAAATCTTTATCCCTTACATAGACAAATTTACTTAATATATAGTGAGTACACATATAAAATATTTATATATCTATTCATTGCTTAATAAAGGAGCTAAAATGGAAGTACATAAAATAAGCAGTAAATATTATTACCTTTGCGTGTATCTTTTGATAGCTATCATGAAGGACAGTGAAACAGAGTAAAACAACACTGTGGCTGATAAATAATAAAAGTGCAAGTCTAAGGGGGCCATATATCTTCTATGTATTATTCAGTGATGCTTGAAAGGTATTTACAACCCTACCTGGTTTAAAATGGCTGCTCAAAGAGAAACCAGGGGAAGGATTTAACCTACACAATACTTTTTTTTTTTTGCACGATACTTTTAATAAAACTTCGTTAGAGATTCTTTCTTGATTGGGATGTTCCTTGAGAGGTCCCTGCAGCCTCAGGGAGCCTCTGCAGAGGAGTCACAGCTGCAGCTAATGCTAAGTTAATAAAATAATCCAAATCAAGCATGCCCTGTAAAGAAAAACATGAAGCGATGTATTAAGAGACTCTAGCAGTGACTAGTCAACACATTAATTCCTACAAACCTTATTGGGCTAAACAATAAAAAAAAAAAAACAAACAAACAAACAAAAAAAACCAGGCGCAATCATTTCACAAAGGCACAGTCAAGCACTCTCTTCCCCTAGCAAAGTTTTGTGTGTATGTACATGGGCCCAATGGGCATAGTATCAGTTCTGGAAAGGAAGAGAGAGGGAATGTTAGGGCTTTCTGCCCCAATCTGCTGATTTTGAAAAATCAAGGTTCTCAGAGAGACCCTAATCAAGCAACAAGATGGAGAGTAGTTAAGAAAGATCCCCACCACCGACTTCTAGATTCCAAATACATGTGTATTGACATCCATGCATACACACACATACACACACACACAAACACACACACACATACACACACACATGTGCACTCACAGACATACATCTTATATTTTTAAAACACAAAGGATGGAATGTGATTAAGGCATCCTTCATCGTGGGAAAAGTAGTCTGTCTTAATATTCAAAAGCATAGGAGTGAGAGGTGGCGGCTTTCTTTGTGATGTTAGAGTTCTTTGTTAGCAAGAACCATAGATTTACCATGCATTTGTTCACAATGAATCTGGAAGGTATGTTTCAATCATGCCCCACTTCAGGCTGCTGACACCACCATTCCCATCAGGGAAACTGCTTCTTAGCTCATTTGTGTGAACAGCAGTAGCCAGTGCTCCTACCTCAGGTATAAATTAGCTTTTGTCTAGTGCATAATAATTCCATCAAGGCTCATGAGCCCATTTTGTGTGGTTCTAATTTGTCAGCTTCATCAGTCTTTTAATGTCATTTGAAAACTAATAATCATAAATGTTTTTAATAATATGGGTAGAAATCTTCCCTTGAAATTCTCAATGGAAGGCCTCTTAGTAGAGTTAGCCTTGCCACGATTTCTATTTGTACCAGCTCAGGAAAACTAGATTACTCTATAACAATTACTTTATTCTGTTAAGGGTGTTTTGTGGAGCATGTAAAAATACTTTTATCATATTTGAAGTAAGATAAAGAATATTATGTTCTGTTTAATAATTTCTTTATTTTTATTGTGAATTAAATGTTTAAATTACCCTGTCTCTCCAGAAAATAAAATTCAAATATTGAATTCCCACCTTTAAATGGTGGTATTAAGTGATAAAGTCTCTGGGAATAAGTTATGTCATGAAACTGAGGCCTCTGTAAAGAAAATTATCCCCTCAAAGGGATTCTAGCAAGCTCTCATTGTTTTATTTTTTCTTCCATCATGTGAATGCAGAATACCAAATCATCAGTGTACAACGCAGAAGAGAACCCTCAACAGAGCCCAGCCATGATGGTGAGTAGATCTCGTACATTTTGCTTCCAGATTTGAGTTGAACACACCTGTTGTTTAAGAGCAGCATACCTTGAGGTTGCATATTACAGTTGCAAATGGATACAGACCATTTGTATATGACAGAAATGCATTTTATTATCAGACATGAAGGCTTTCTTCTTTAGGTTACACGGCCTTTTTAAACAGATACTATCTCTAGGTAACACAGACTGTAGTCAAGAGTGCTGACACACAGAATAATGGCTGTTTGGGGTCATAGCTTCGCATATACAGCCTGAATCAGGTTTGGAATTGTGCGGTACCAAGGACTAAACATATTGATTACAAGTGTAAAGATGATTTGGAATAAGAAAAGAATAAAGCCATTTGTCAGAGCTACAGATTCTGTGCATCAGAAAAGCAACCTAACATTTTCTAACTTAGATGCTATTGAAAGCAACTTGTTCACAACAGTGTGAAGAGTGGGTTTCTCCACCAGGGCAAACGTTGCTAGAACACTATTTGAAGCAAAACGCTCTGGGAAACCCAGCCAGCAAGTGTATCTCACCCAGGTTGACTGCACCACTCTCATTCTGCAGAGGATGCCTTGAGATAGACTGGACCCTGTGGGAAGGAAAGACCCAGAACCTTCCCCTTTCCTGAGAAGTGAACAAAGCTGTACTTACTGCACGCTCTGGAGATGACATGGTGAGTATTTTTTTTTTTTTTGAATGACAGTGGAAAATCTAAATGAATAATTTTTTATCACCTACTTTTTCATCCAAACAGTGTTCTAGATTACCTGATAGGAAGTACAGGACACTGATAAAGCCCGAGAATAGAAGAGGAGGGAGGCATTTTTAAAAGCCTACTTAAATAATTTTGCATAAGGATGCACTTTCCTCTTATTTAGGGAAAAGGATAATTTTTTCACACTTTCACTATGCCGCGAGGCTCCATAATATGTGGTAGGACTATCAAGATGAGCGTTCATAACTGATGCTTTAAAATAGAAATGACTATAAACAGTAACATATTCCCATTTTCTCCCAGGACAAAGAAATCTGTTTCTGATACCATGAATCTCAACTACTGAAGTTTCTTTGAACTGAGTGAGATTCAATCTGTGGATAAAAGAGCAGTGTATATAACAGAATAAAATACTTGCAATGGATAAGGAGTTAATGCCCTGTATCACTAAAGATCTTCTGGGATTTAATAAAAGAAAGCATCCCAACTGCAAATCCTTAAGAAAATGCAATCAGAAACACTGAGAACTATGACAGGGTCTCATGCATCCCTATGGGTAGCATCAAATAACGACATTTCAAGTGTTGGTGGGGAGTGGAAGAATACATACAGGCGATGCGGTGGGGCGACTCCTGTGGCAAAGGAGCAGCATGACGGTTCCTATTTAAACAAACAGACAAACAAACAAACAAACAAACAAACAAAAAACTGGAATGGCCCTAATGAAGAAAAATTTCCTCTCCTAGGTTTGTATCAGATTCATGGAAAGTTCAAGACATGTTCTACCTCAGCATATGCAGGTGCAATTTTTGTGATGGCCAAATGTATGAAAAACGTGTATGTGTGTGTGCACACATATGCACGTGTGCATGTTTGTGTGTGTGTGTACACATATGCACATGTGCATGTATGCACGTGTGTTTGTGTGTATATGTGTGTGTGTGTGTTGTGTATATATGTACATTTCTCCCTTAAAATAGAAGGAAATCTACGCTACAGTATTGAACACCCTGGAATTCACTATGCCAACTGAAATAAATCAGTCCACCCATCTGAAACCTAAAAGAAAGTGAAACGATCATTTATTTGGAACGAGGTCAGGGTAGATGTGGTGAGTTTTGCAATGGGTACGGAGTCTCAGAAGCAGAGTTCTGAAGTTGGTTGCATAAAATATATATTGAAAAATAAAATATGAACTCAAAGTGTTTAAAGTGGTCAACTTTATTATGATATATATTTGAACATCATTAAAATGAAACAGAATATTGCTTTTCTGAGAGTGTGTCTCACTCACTACTGACATGTTAGGCATGCATCCCACCAGGTGAACACAGTATGACCAATTATGTTTGAAGGCAGTTTACTCCATTTCAACTACTCACGCCTCACATTTTAACTATTTTCATCAAAAGAGTCCTGTTTTAAGGCACCTGTTTTGAGGCACTCCAAAGGACTTCTCAAATGTCTGCCTAAAGCTGTACATATGGTTTTGCTTCCTTTCAGATTTGACTGAAAGTTCCACTCAATTGGCTTTTAATCTGTGTTAGATGTATGCTTTACCTGGCCCATTGCCTGGCTCTCCATGTCCCATTAGCTGTACTTATTACCTGACTCAGTTGATATTCACAGTAAGTTTCCTAAGGATACAAAGCATCTTCCTTACACTCGTGTCACTGAACAGACACAGTCAAGATCCAGAAGTGGGGTTCTTTTATGGGATGAATTTGCAATGAAGTCTTGTAACATTATTTTACTAAACAACTGACATCTAAGTTCCATGCAGAGAGCAAAACTATGAAGAAGACAAAAGCTAAAGATCCAAGCCAGAAAGTTGGCTCTGCTTGTAAGGGTACTTCCAGCCAGTGCGAAGGGCCGATTTCTTTCTCTGGAATTCATATGGTAGAAGGAGAAAACTGACTCACTCAAGTTGGCTTCTGACCTCCACATGTGTTCTGTCACATGCATACACAGCTACCTACCTACCACATGTGCGCGCGCGCGCACACACACACACACACACACACACACACACACAGAGGCACAATGACACTAAAATAAAATAATGCAATTAAAACTTATGTAAAGATACATGTATTTCTCCTTAGTTCTAAATAAAGGAAAATAGTCATTTGTCATTGTATCCTAATGTCTAACCTGTCAAATGCTAAGTTTGTCCTAAATATGTTTACTCCCTGTTAGTGATCTACATGGATTCTGGTCTGAATCCACCACTAAGCCCCACCCCACTATTCTTGAGGCTCCACTACTATAACATCATCTTGTCACATACGACCTCAAGTCTATTTTGGAAGGAAGTGAGATATGATTAAATACGTGAATATGCAATATGAGGCTAAATATGAAGGTGCTGCTTCAAGGCTGTTCTCTTTAGTTTTCCTTGTTTGTTCCAGGAATAAGTTTCCCTGCATTGCAGAAGATGCTTCAGCAGCTGGGCTCTCAATGCTGCACTTTAAGTTTGCCTGCTCTTTCCGCGGTCTCTTTCCGCTCTGAGTACCCATGGTCTGTTTTCTAACACAGCTTTCTACACAACTCCGCGTCACCTTAGATACAGTGCTTTGTAAAACTGTATCTAAATATGCTTTCTTGCAGAGTAATTAGACAGTGTAGTCAATATAATCTCCTGTACAAGATATGAACTTTTAGTTGAAATAGTTAAGACAACTGAAGATATGTATTAACAGAGTTCAATATCAGAAATTATGAAGCACTCACAAACATCTATATTTAAAGTGAACTGTGATTTCTTTGTTAATCATTTGGCTGTGGTGGTGCCATACGCTCAGGCATTTGAACACCAAGTTCCCACTTGTGGTGGTTTGATTGAAAATGGTCCCAATAGGTTCATAGGGAATGGTGTTCCTGGGAGATAGATAGAGCCTTGTTGGAATAAGTGAGGCCATGTTACAGGAGGTGTGTCACTTGAGGTAGGTTTTGGGGTTTCAGAAGCCAGACCTAGTGGTGCATTCTCTACTTGCTGCCTGCCAATCCCAATGTAGACTCTCAGCTTAATATCCAGTACAATGTCTGCTTGTGTGCCCACATGCTTTTTGAAATGATAATATTGAACTAAACTTCGGAACTATAAGCCAGCTCCAATTAAATGTTTTCTTTTATAAGAATTGCCATGGCCATTGTGTCTCTTCGCAACAATAAAACCCTAATACACCACTTGATGGTGCTGTTTGCAGGCTATGGAGAGGTGCAGCCTCACTGGAGGAAGTATCTCACTTGAGGTGGGGTTTGGGAATTTAAAACCTTGCATCATTTCCAGTTGGCTCTGTGCAGCTTTCAATTAAAGATGCAATCTCACAGCTTCCTACTCATGCTGCCATGCCTGTCACTTGCTGCCATTCCTCTGAACCACTGTGATGGCCACTCCTCCCTCTGTAACTGTAAGACAAAATAAACTCTGAGAGATGTTGGAGCATCTTTTGGGTATATGCCCAGGAGTGGTATAGCTTGGTCTTGAGATAGAACTATTTCCAGTTTTCTGAGAAAATGCAAATTCATTTCTAAAGTGGTTGTACAAGTTTGCATTCCTACCAGCAGTGGAGGAGTATTCCCCTTGCCCCACATCCTTGACAGTATGTGCTACTGAATTTTTTGATCTTAGCTGTTATGATGGGGATAAGATGGAATGTCAAAGTTGTTTTGAATTGCATTTCCCTGATGACTGAGGACTTTGAATATTTCTTTAATTGCTTCTCAGCCATTCGAGATTCTCTGTTGAGAATTCTCTGTTTAGTTCAGTACCCCAGTTTTAATTGGGTTATTTGGGTTTGTTGTCTAACTTCTTGAGTTCTTTGATAAATTTTGGATATTAGCCCTCTGTCAGATCTTGGGCATATACCCAAAAGATGTTCCAACATCTCACAAACATACTTGCTCAACTATGTTCATGCTAGCTTTATTTGTAATAGCCAGAAACTGGAAACATCCTAGATGCCCTACAAATGAAGAATGGATAAAGAAAATGTGGTACATCTCCAAGATGGCATACTATTCAGCTATTTAAAACAATAAATTGTGAATTTTGCAGGCAAATGGATGGAACTTGAGAATATCATCCTGACTGAGGTAACCTAGTCCCAAAAGGACGTGCATGACAGGAACATATTTTCCACTGAGTGGCTCCACCCACCAGCTGATCCACACAGATATTAACACCCACAGCCAAATAGTGTATGAAGCTTTGGGACTCTTATGAAAGAATAGGAGGAAGGATTATGGGCCCCAAAGGGCATAGGAATCCCACAGGAAGACCAACAGAGTCAACTTACCTGGACCCTTGGGACCCTCAGAGTCTGAATCACTAACCAAAGAACATATATAGGGTGGACCTAGGCCTCTCCACTCATATGTAGATTTGCAGCTTTACCTTCATGTGGGTCTCAAACAACTGGAGTGGGGGCTATCCCAAAAGCTGTCGCCTGTATGTGGGATACATACATATATACATACATACATACATACATACATACATACATACATACATACATACATAGCTGGGCTGCCTTGTCTGGCATCAGTGGGAGAGGAAGCTTCTACCCTTACAGAGAATGAAAGTGCCAGGGTTGGGGGATAACCAGGAAGCCCCACCCACTCAGAGGAGAAGGGGAGGGGCTATGAGGAAGGATTGTGTGAGGAGGTGACCAGAATGGGGAATTGAGCAAGATGTAAAGCCAATAAATAAAAAATAATAACTAAAAATATAAATTCTCTGCCTTACGCAATAATCTGTCATAGTGTTTTAACACATAGCAATAGACAAGTAACAGATACTACATCCTTGGACAATCTTGGGTCAAAAATTCCTTGCATCTCCAAAGACTTTATGAATTTACTAGTGAAGTTTGGAGATAGTTGAGGTACAAACACTTGCAGGGCAATAAGCACATCACCCTTTATATTGCATGAGCAGTCCAGTAAATATAATACTAAATGAAAATTAAAACTGAATAGCTCAGTAACATATAAGTTGTTTGCTTTTATTGTTATATTCACCTGTTCCCTATGGTTATGTACTAAGACACATGTTCCACTGTTGATGGGAATTTCTGAAACCTTTAAAAAAGCTGTTCTCATCTTTCCTCATTCTGAGACACTTTAATACAGTTCTGCAAGTTGTGGTAACCCCAGCCACCGTTATTTCACTGCTTCTTCATAACTGTAATTTTTCTACCGTTATAAATAGTACTATAAATATGTAATATGCAGAGTATCTGATAAGTGACCCCAGAGAGTTAAGACCCACAGGTTCAGAATCACTTCTTTAGAAGGTAAAACATTCTTGGGGCAACTACATTACTAGGGGCAGGATTTGGGATGATAACTAGGTAAGTAAATGAATAGATGATATAGATAGATAGATAGATAGATAGATAGATAGATAGATAGATAGATAGATA
>JADRCD010221311.1:46687-71377 GCA_019843815.1 Montemys delectorum
ATAGATAGATAGATAGATAGATAGATAGATAGATAGATAGATAGATACATAGATACATAGATAGATACATAGATAGATAGATAGATAGATAGATAGATAGATAGATAGATAGATAGATAGATACATAGATACATAGATACATAGATACACAGATACATAGATACATAGATACATAGATTAGATAGGTAGATAGATAGATACATAGATACATAGATTAGATAGGTAGATAGATACATAGATACACAGATACATAGATACATAGATACATAGATACATAGATACATAGATTAGATAGGTAGATAGATAGATAGGTAGATAGATAGATACATAGATACATAGATTAGATAGGTAGATAGATAGATAGATAGATAGATAGATAGATAGATAGATAGGTAGATGATAGAAATCACAGCCACACTTCCTGTTTACGCATCCTGATGTGACTAACCACGCTTCTGCTCCTTCTACCATGTCTTTTCCACAATTAGAATGTTATTGCCCCTTGAACTATAATACAGAGTAAACCTTTTCTCCATCAAATTGCTTCTTCATGGGTATTTGGTCACAATAGGAAAAGAACTAAGACATAATAAACATTAATGGTAAATGTGATTAAGTGTATTAACCTCATTTTAAATATAGCATAACTCAAAAACATAATCTCCAAGCATTTATCCAGTTGATTAGTCTAGTATTCAATTCTTTTTCTTTATACATCAGTGTCCTACGCTTCACCACTTAAAGATGAAATCTCCTTCAAGCAAGTTCTGCTGTTGGAATGTCCTACAGCCTCATTCCTACTCTTGCTGTTATTTGTTCTCAGAAGAAATGTGGGGAATGCTTTTGTAACAAGTAAGACGCTATGTGTCCTTCAAGGCTAAGTTGATGGTGCTCCAGATTTAAAGCACTGTTGATTATCTTAAAGCCCACTGTTTAGAAAGGTCTACCTATTCTCGGTATCCTGATGGCACAACTGCATCTCTATTCTTTCTAAGTTGACTTCTAGTTATATATCCATTCTGGAATAGACTGGCTAGCTGGTCCATAAGCTGACATTTTCTACTTTAGTATGTTCCAGCTTCATTTGCATCTGGGTGGGGACACCTGGAGACCTCTAGCTCACAACATGTGGGCAAACATTGTGTTCAATATTTTGAAACTTGTCTGACATGTTTTGTAATCACCCATCAATTTTCTTTGTACTTTTCTGCTGGCCACAGGATAAGGATTACACAGGCACGAAGATTCTAGAGGAAGAGCAGAGCACCTAGGTGCCTCCGTGGCCTCATAGACTGCTGCTAAGCCTTTGGACAGATACATGACTTTTATACTGTATTTTTTTTCTTTTTCCTTTTCATTTTTTTTTTATTCCTGGCATTGGTCACATAAGAAGGAAAAATTAATTATTTTCAATTAATCTCTACTATTAATAACTTTGTAACACTCATTCAATCTAGGTGTAATTTATTATAAAATATATTTTGTGATTGACATTATTGGTCATTTAGCATTGTGTCATTTATGGAATGTATAATCACTAACCTCATGCCTTTATAGGCTATCGATGATATCGCTAATTATATTTTTACTTTTTAAAATGTTGAGCAGAAGTTAAAATACACTTTTGTGTATACCATATAAGAGAGTGGTAAAGTCAAGATTTTCTTTGTATTGATGGTCCCTGTGTTGTGATAAACAATATAAAGCCAAAAGTGAAGAAGAAACTATCTACTTGTTCAGGAACAGAAACTCTAGTTATGGAAATAAAACACAACTGGTATAGAAATGCATTCATGAATCGTGAATCAATGATAAATATAGAAATGCTTTGCTTCAGATGTCTGCCTTTGTTACAGAGCCCTATAAATACATTTAGTACTTGAATTTCTACTTTGAGAGAAGAAACTAATATCAGTTGAAGGATCACTCTGTGTCAAGTGCTTTACTAGCCATCACAGCAACTTTATGAATTATTTTTCACCAATGTCAGGAAGGAAATACTCTAGTGAAGAACTTAATTCATAAGCTCTAGTGTAATAAAGAAATCCCACTCTGCTCCTTATCTGTCTATTAATTTGAACACATAATTCTCTCTGAAGCTTTTCACACCCTATATGTTTACTACACCTGTGTATGAAGCAATTTCCCCACTATATACAACAACACATGGACAAAGCAGTTATCATTATTTAATGAGTTCCTACATTATGAAAGACATAATAAAGTTTACGACTCTCATAAACAATGGTCTGTTACTTTAGAGGCCACACTGACAAATGGCCACTTCCTTTGTTGGGATCATTTCTGAGCCATCTCCTTCCTTCTTCCCTGTAAACCCTAATTTTCAAACTCCTATTATTAAATTCTATACTGCATTACATTCATTTCTGCAGCCACTTTGTGACCTTGTAATCAACTCTCTCTAATTCTCAACTATCTTGTCCCCTGTCTGAACTGTCACTCTATCTACATGACTTATGATATAATTACTGAAAATTTCAATGTAT
This sequence comes from Montemys delectorum, assembly GCA_019843815.1. NCBI lineage: Eukaryota > Metazoa > Chordata > Mammalia > Rodentia > Muridae > Montemys > Montemys delectorum. Next base: position 49,195 of record JADRCD010221311.1, read on the forward strand.
AAAAATGTAATCCTTAGTAAACCAACCTTGTTCTTGACATTTTTTGTCTCTAAACATCTTATTACTCACTTTACCTGAGCCAATCAACTTAAAGTCTTTTCTTCCCCCACTTAAAAATTATAAGTGTCAAACACCTATATCCTGTGTTTAACATATCCAGCTCTGTAACCATCATCTCCCTTCTTTGACGCTCCTTTGCTCCAGGATGTCAATTCTATGGAGGATTTATTCCTACCCATCTTTTTAATCTACTGATCCCATATATTATTCAATGCCCCTCAGCCTTTTTTACTAGGCCAAATTACAACCCTGCTTAAATCTAACCATCAACTTCACAATAACTATTGAAAATTTACAAAGGGGGAACACATGACTGAATAACCTCACTTTAAATCCAATTAAGCAACTATTAGAGGACTCCTAAACATTCACAAAATTACTATAACTCACTAAGCCATGTATTTTGTTACATGGAAGGGGACAAGTCATACTTTCTAACTTCTATTTTAGCTTGAAGCACTCATCCAAATATTTTGTAGTCAACAGCTCTGCTTTTTTTCTACTGATAGCATTGAATGAAACAGAGAATCTCAGAAACTTGCAGACACACATATCAACCCACATATGCTTTGCTCACTTACATGTTTTTGACATAAATAGCATTTACTCTTCTAAAATCCCCCTGTTCATTACCACAAAATTTCAGCATCTCTTCTAGAACCTTCCATTGGAAATATTCATTATTATCGTCATCATTTTTCACTTTATAGTCATAGCTACCATCAAAGCCAACAGGATGCTATTTATATCTCATATTAAAAATAATCATCCTTTAAACACTAATTTTCTGACTAGTTGTAACTCTGGTCATCTTACTTTTTAACTATTTAGTTTTCTAATTAGAGACATTTTGCTATACTGAGTAGTACACATTTCATTCTTCATATCTTTTTTTATCCTCTGAATTCAGATTTGTCTCCTGGTCATTATTTCAAAACTATACTTGTCAGGTTCACCAGTGACCTCTAAAATGTTAATTCCAGAGGTCACTTTTTTAACTCTTATCATAAATAACTTACCAAGCAATAAGTGTTTCTCTTGACGTGGTTTCTCCTATGAGATTTCCTAGCACTTGTACCTTTGCTCTCTTTGGTCTATGATACTGTTTCTCCTCTTTTATATGATTTAATACTGCAGTTTCCATTGCCTGCTTCTCATTGCTCTATGTAGCCACTCCTTTGTGACAGGTCTTTAAATAGCTGCAGTGTGCCCATGTCACCCACATTTGTATTTTTTACCATCTGCCTCTACACAGCTTATCTTACATGGGTTCTAGGGATCAAACTCAAGTCTTGACATTCACATGGCAAGCCTGCTGCTAAATAAGCTATCTACCAAGGTGAGATACAGATGACACATTTTAAAACATACATCTCACTAATGAAGCAATGAGTCTGATAAAATCAGAGTGCAAGATACTAGCAATGCAGAAAGTGATAATTATAAAAGAAACGAAGTGGATCATTCCGTAAGTAAGCACACAGCACACGACCCTGCCTTCTTGAAAGCTCACTAGAAAGCTGAAGATAATAGAGCAGGTATGAACAAAGTTTAGGTAAGCCATTGAAAGTTCCTATCTCAAAATAATTCAAAGACTGACTGCTTGCTTTGGAAAAGCCTTGCTTTACCCACACCCTGAAATCAGAAAAACATGAGAACAAATAAAATCCCCACACTCCAAATCGGCACGTGGAGAATTTTTATTCTTTAATTGTTTTGGACTTCTGCTCTATGCATTACACTGTGAAAGCAATGGATAACAAAGTAATAAGACCATAGCAGACAATAAAATGCTAATAATGAAGATGCCTAAAGAGAGCAGAGCAATCATGAATAACAGATGCTAAGCGCTCAAGTGATATCATTAGACTCTTCAGATTTCTAAAGATCTACCCTATCAAGGCTCTCCCATATAAAGATGTTATATTTAATAGATAAAAGGACAATTTTTATTACACTGAAACTCTGAAATGTAAAACAGCTTGACATTTTTGATTCAGCATGTCGGCGTGCCATGTTCAAACAGACTTTCTTCTGTGTGGTTCGATAAAAACTTTTATAACTTCAAAAGAACATAGTGTCTTAAAAACATCTCTCAGAAGGAGCAAGTGCTCAGCCCTCTCAGGAAAAACAAAGTTTGTTTTCAAAACAATAACCTGACTTCATTAAAACTTTCATAAGCTGAGAGCCTTTGGTTAGGTGGCTGCAAGCGCTCTCACTGTTGTGATCTTATGTGGTCACTGCATGTGCACTTCACAAACATATGTGCTCAGATGCACTGCGAAACACATATGACTATTAACCCGTTGGCTCTGACAGTAGTCGTTATGGCAGTTTCATTTTAGAATGGGAAGGTAATTCACTTATAACTGACCGTTAAACCCCAACTTTACTGCTAGAGAAGTATAATTGGAATCAAAATTAGACGACTATTCACGATCAGAACCCAGGCCTTTTGAGGGCTATGGGAAAATATTTTTTCAATATTTTACACTAGTCCACATGTACAATGTATCAGCAATTTATTGCACACATTAGGTTTGATGATATTTTCTTGAATAGGAGATTTTAGAAATGCCACCCCCTCGTTTGAATTGCTGGCGTTACTACCAGCATGAGAATTATTTCAAAATATCCTTTTTTCTTTTAAATTTCCCGTTTGCAAAGACAAATAAATAAAATTAATAAAACTAATTCCATTGGTATTCCTAAGCAGAAAAATAATACACAGTTGCTCTTGTTTCAAAATAACTAATATACCTCCTTCAAAGTATGGTTTACATCATGTACTGTGTTAAAAATGTGTGTAAGGAAAAAACATCTATCATTCTCTACTTATTCTTTACTTTGCTTGTCGCATAAGTAACAAAATGAAAATAGAAAAGTGGAAATATGCTAATTAAATTTGTGACAGCATCTGTCTTCTTACACAGAGGTACATAGTTTTGCACCATAAACAAAAATACAGCTGGGGAGGAACCAGTTTCTTAGGACCTTTTGTTTCCCTGTTCATGAAAATTTCTCCTCAGGAATTATTCTAAATCACAGGTCTCTCTTTTCTCATCATTCTCATTCTCATGCCCACCTACATGAAATGTTTAATAGCCCTCCTTCTAGCCTAAATTTATTAACTCTATCTCCATATTTCAGGGAAAACTTGTCTTTATCCTTTAATCTGTAAGCACTGACCGAAACAACCAGAAACACACTCAATCTGAAGAACACTGAATAAACTTAATGAGTCCAGAATAAGAAAGGTTTTGTTTGTTTGTTTTGTTTTTATTTAATGTAGAGCCCGAATGTCTAGTGTAATTTTTTATCCATTTCTATATTGAAAATATCTCATTCAGCATCTCTACAGTAGTATGCACAGAAAATAGCATGAAACCTATTTCAGGAACCATTTTACAGGAGGAACTCCTAGAGGAAGGTTAGTGTAAAATGTCACAGTACTTAGAACAACTCAAAACTAAAACATCCTAAACAGGAAAGTATGAGTGGTGGTACATTGTACTCAGATGTCATGACTGACCATCCGTAGAGACTCTCAAGATCAGGGGACAAAATGTGAAGGGAGGATGAATAAGTATCGATTTCTACCAATATTATTGGGGCTGATCAAGAGTCAAGTGTAGATTCTCCTATGGCTTGTAAACCCTGGGTTCACTTTTCAGTTCTCTCTCTCTCTTTCTCCCTCTCTCTCTCCCCCACTCCCCCACTCCTCTCTCTCTCTCTCTCTCTCTCTCTCTCTCTCTCTCTCTCTCTCTCTCTCTTCTATACTACCCTGGACATGACCTCAATTTAATGATTTTCATTACTTTTGATTGAACAATCATCACTAATGAATAAGATAGATTTTTTTAATTTTAAAATAGATAAATTATGATTATTTCATGCTTTCCTGGCAATATAGTTTTCCTTAACAAAATTATCTGTAATATCATCTGTGCTTCCTTAAAGTTAAGTATTTCAATGAAAGAGGAAACAGGTATGGCTAAGACAAACCAAGTGATTTAGCCATGTTTCAATGATGCAACTTTGAGGACATTTAACTAATAGTACAGAGTCTCGATATTACTGCTGCAAGGTACCGAAGGAAATAAAGCTAAACGAAATATCCACAGAGGGTCCCTGGCTGCTGACAGGGCCAGTTTTTTCTCCGATCTGTACTAGTTCCAGAAAGTAGTGTGTTCCCTTCTAGCTTCTGCTTCCTGGGTGATGCAGTGATGGTACTTAACAAGAACTTAGTACTCTCAGTCTTACTACTCCAGGAGCCATCCCCACATCTATTCCTTTTCACACCCATCTTGGAGAATGAGTCCTGAATCGTGACATCATCTTCCTCTGGGAGGGAAGTCTACAAAAAAAAAAAAAAAAAAAAAAGGAAGGGGGAGATAGATAGTAATTGAAGCACAGGTTAAAATTTTTACACCTAAAGTGTTTACACCTTGGAAGACGTAAAACATTTTGCTGAGTTGAGTAGGGGAGTGTCAACAGAGTGTCTGTACTACTTGTAGTGGCCATTCCTGGTTGTCAACTTGACTACGTCTGAAATGAATTACAATCCAGAATTAGAAGGCTCACCTGTGGCCCTAATCTGGAGGCTGAGAGATACAAGCTTCTGACCTGAATCTTGGCATGGAGACCTTGAGGAATAGTGGCTACGAATCCCACAGGATTAACATAGAAAGCTCTATGAGTTCAAGGTCATCCGGGGTTAAAGGTGTGGTGGGACACACCTTTAACCTGGGCCACACTTTTTGCTGGAGACCTATATAACGACATTGGTAGAAGGAAGGCTCTCTCTGCTTCCCCTGCTTGCCTTGTGGGACTGAGCAATTGCTGGATCCTTGGACTTCCATTCACAGCTGCTGCCGTGACTGTTGTTGGGAGTTGATTGTTGGGAGTTGGACTACAAACTGTAAGTCATCAATAAATCCCTTTACTACATAGAGACTAAGTTCTGTGACTCTAGAGAACCCTGACTAAGACACTACTCAAATCAGTACTGTTAGAGTTTTAACAAGTGATGAGCTATGGACTCTCCTGACCCTGCCAGGGAGCTAGTGAACACAGTAGAATCACCACACGCCATAGTGTGTCATCAGCAGTGCCTCAACTCTAGGGACAGAATCCAGGAAAGGAGAAGTATGGGTTCACTGAGAGCCTGGGTGACTCATTTGTAGACTCTCAGAAGCTAGATTCCTCCTGACCTTGTTTGAAATGAATGTCCTTCAAGTGAACGAGTGTTAGCATCTCTCTATTAGGAAACTATATATTGTTGAGGAACACAGGGGAACTATTCCAAATGAGTGAGAATCATAAATGTAAGAATAAATTAATTAGTTATACAGCTGTAACAGTAAAATACTAATTTTTCCTGAAATGATGGCAGCATTACTGATGGTTGAGTGTTTGATTATTTAGGCTAAAACTCTATGACTACTTTACTACCAATGTTCATGGGGACTAGATTTAAGAGATGGGTCAGCAGTTTAGAGAACTTGATCCTCTTGGACAAAGGGCCTTGGTTTGGTTCCCAACACTCAAATGGCAGTTCTCAAATAATATGAAACTGCCATTCTAGATTATCCAATGTCATCTCTGGCCTCCATGCACAAGGTACACAAGTAGAGTACAATAAAAAGAAATACTCATAAAAGAATCTCTGTAACTACTCTACACACCCTTGCATTGCCAAATTAACTTCTTACAGAGCTACTTACTGTAACAGAAAGGCATCATAAACTGGCTTCAAAGTCTTAAGAGATCAATTTCTTAGCATCCCTCTGTAGCAAACAAGATATTTATCATAATTCACTCAAATAAATTCAAGTGTTTTTTTTTTTTTTTACATGACATTTTGCAATGTTTTTAAAGCTCTAGTGTGTTAAGATTTAAAGTGCCAAATTATGTTTTGGAAAATGTGTTTGAATCTAGGCTTCAGATTCCAACTCCCAATACATGCAGTGTTGTAGAATTTTGCTAAAACTGATTCACTTTGCTTAGCATTGATAGTTGTACCCTCTGGACACAGGAGCAAATGTTAACATGGATGGAGGTGGAAGTTAATCTGGAGATGATCTGATCCATATAAAATAATAATCATAATATAATCATAGGTTGTATTCTGGAAAAGTTAATTTCTTTGTGCAATTTTTAAATCATTCTATAATTAAAGTGGTGCCATTGTAGCACAATTGGCAAGATACATTATGAGATACTGAGCTGGTTATGAGTTATGGCTGCACTTCTATACATGGCGGCTTTCTAAGAGAGTGCATGTACTGTACCCTCCATTTCTGTGGTAAGAGGTAATAATAAAACTTCAAGGGGGATAATCTGAGTAGGAAGAGGAACCAACTCTTTATGGGATGAAGCCAAGTGAAATTCACTGATCTCTATAAGCCCTTCACAATTAGAACAAATACAATTTCGCCTCACCCTTAAAATGGGGCTACTTAAAGAACTTAAAGGAATGACCTACTAACCCCATTTGCAGAAAGCTTACTTGAGCCAGACTCAGTTTTCTTTAAAGCCAAATGCAGCCCTAAATCCCTACAGTTGTTGTGCAATGCCATAAAGATGCTAAGAAGACTAAGGCTGCAGGATACCAAAGGCAGTGAAGAAGCTCCAGCACAGTAATTCTTAGGCATGTTGGCCTGCGTAAGAAAAACACTATGCACAGCAAATCATTTAAACAGGACCAGAAACTTATTGTCCTGATTCTTTGATAATTCGATAGTTTGATAAGTATGATAATCCTTTGCAAATATTTTGTTTGCTTAGTTTTAAATATTCAAGCAGGCTGCTAGTCACATATGATTATGTGTTCTTATGTAAGCCCTTTTTTTTTTTTCAAATTATCAACAGTTAAACAATTTAAAATTTAAGAGATGTAAGCAAAGTACTTTGGTGAACTATTTTGTTCACATAATCAACAGATAATAACTACGCCACAAAGTAACAGATCTTGTTTATCCTTTTTTTCTCTTTTGAGAGACTCTGCACGAGGCCATCTAAAGCAGGTTTTTAATCCAAACTTTTATGAAAGACTCTTTTAAAAGAAGTCCCTTGCTTGGATGCCAGAACATTAAACATTCAGTAAAGCATTTTAGAAGAAGTGCAGGGTGAAAGGCTTCAACAGCCACTCTTTCACACCGGAAACACTACAGGATTACATGAACAGCTAGCTGCACTGCTGCATTTCTTACATTTAACAAAAAGCCTTCCAAAAGTGCCAGCCCTGTCTACACACCTTCTTTTACTTGACACAGTCTTCTTAAACTGCCTTGATAAATGTATTGTTGGCTTTTAAAACACGACTAAAATGCAAGTGGAATAATGCATTCTTCCATTTGAAGGCATTTAAAAGACAGCTACGATATGTTGGAATAGTGCTTAATCATTGGCTTAAAGTTAATTTTTAAAAATTCTTCATGTAGATGTGTGTTTTCATTGCTGTGTCATTATTATTTTAATCATTATTATTTTAATTTGAAACAGAAATTGAAAGCTTCTTTTGAAGGTAATCTATTTAATTTATGAACACCACTGTGTCAGGTTCTAGACGTAGTGATATCTGATAATACAGTGTGTTGCAGGAATCATTGGTGAAGATAAAGGTCAGAGGTTAGAAAAAGGGGGATGTAGGAGGGAAGGTACAATATTTCCAGTCCTGCAAGGAAGATGATAACAGGATGGGAAAAAAACCTGAAAGTGATATTCAGTCAACATATTTTAGAATCTTAGGTTTCAGTACTGAGTACCCAGGGTGTATAGGACTGACTAAGTATCCAGTACACAAGATGGTTCTGCAGCTTCCTTAGATAGTTTCACTCATGTCCACTGACTCATAAGACAATTTATCATGAGACGATACTTGTCCAAATTTGACAAATTTCTACTTTATTCCAGAAGATGAGTGGATCCTACTTTATAATTATTGTCAGTTTCACAAATCAGGAGTAGAATTATGAAAGCTAAGTGAGAACAAAATCATTCATTCAGTATTCTTAGTGATACAATGCAAAAAAAAAAAAAAAAACCAAAAAAAAAAAAACCTCCCTTTTCCAAAGTTCTGAAACTACATACAAGATTTAGGATCTCAGATTTAGGATCTCAGATTTAGGATCTCAGACATAGGAAGAAATCATCTTGAAAACTACCAAGATAAATTGGTACAATGTTTTAAAATAATATTATTTTTAAAGATTTTTAAAAAGAGATCAGTAAAGAATAAGTGAATGCCTTAACGTTAATCTGTTAGAATTAAAAAAAAAAATTTAAAACGAGTTAAATGTTAATGCAAGGTATTAATTTGCATGAAGACTTCTATCTCTTTCAGGTAATAAGAAGAAGTGATTGAATGACATGAATGCACACATTAAGAACAGCATCTCATAACAAGTTGTAATCTGCTGTGCCTATTAAGTCCCACCAGAACAGCAAGTTGAAACAGGAAAACCTTGATCCCAATATCTGTGAAATTATTTAAGAAGAAAAAATAGTCCAACGAATATCACCTTCTATGAAATATTTATTTTCAGATTATGGATCTTGTTATTTTAGTCTCCCAATAGGTTAGACGAATGATCCTTGATGTCAGTGTTAGCTGGGTATATATACAGACTTTACATAGTTAACAGCATTCGAGAGCTATGTTCTATTTTTAAAATCCTTTCTAGGGTGTGGAAAGCCTCACACATTCTTTTAGAACACTAGCCTAAAAAATAAATAGCAGTGTCTGTGCACTATATAGTTGGCTGTGCACCTGCTTGGTTATTCTGACATTCCACATTTTAAACAGTATTCATCACTCGTCTTTGATGTAGTAACTCACAAACACTGCCTCCAGTGTCCCACCCCCTCATTTCAGTAGCTTTTATTTGAGCTTGATGAGAAAGTCTATATTGAGAACAGTAATATAATGAATGCTTACTGATTAGTATGTGCTGGACGCTTTTCTAGGTATTCAAAACATGATTAATTTCCTACCCAGCATCCATCTAGAATAGACAGTATGTGATCTTCACTTTATAGTGTCAGAAACTAATACACAGAAAGTTTGAGGAAATGCTAAATTATGTATTACGCGTCTGGAGATGTGGGGCATCTTCTTAGAGAATAACTTTGTAGAGATTGGGTTGATAATGTTGTAACAAAAAACCCAGAAGAGTAGGAACTATTGCCCATGGTGAGGAGTGGGGTGGGGGAGGGGCAAGGGACAGGAATGGTAGAGAACAGGGTATGCAGTTTGGGAAAAGCAAAAGGGGGCTCTAATTAGAAAGGAAGTCGATAAATACATAAGAAAGAGACAGAAGGGTAAAATAACAGTAAGGATATCTGAAAAAGCCAAGAGGAACCATACTGATAACTGCCTACCTAAACAGAAAAGCTACAAAGCACATAAGTGTGTGTATATCAATATACATATAGCATTTAATACATTTTTCTCATCTGAGCTGACTGACAATCTTCTCTCCAAGAGTCAAAGACCAGCTAACAAAAACCCAGCACCAGGGATGAGAAGTCTTTTTTTTTTTTTATTTGAGTTACTTGACCATGTTTTTTCAATGACCTTTCCAAAGCATCGCGGGCAAGTGCCCTCGTCCTTGCTTGTCCCCCTCCCAGGAGGAGAGGTTAAGTTCCTATTGGTGAATACACCATTCACTTCAGACCCTGGGACTAGTGGCCACTGACCTGGAATAGATCTGAAAGGCTCCTCGTCGAGGACTAGCTTTCGCTGCACCAGAAAGCATAAAACTTCCAAAGGAGTGAAGGAGCCAACAGTCACTCACACTCAGCTCAGATGCCTATGAACCAACAACGAGGGCTAGCATGGGATAAAAGCTTAAGAATTGAGAGTCATACCTTGGCAGTAAACAACCAAGAGATCTCTAATTGAAATTGACCCTCTCAACAAGGAAGAAACCATGCGTAGTACCGGAAATCTAGCCAACTACTCAGGGCTACTGAATTCATGAATCCTGGAGAAGAACCCATATTGACCATTTTACTAAAGTAGCACATAACTATGCTATAATCTGTAATTCTTTTCTTTCCTTTTTTCTTTTTGTTTTTCTTTTTTTGGGGGGGTGGGGTGGGTGGGGGAACTTTCCAAGACAAGGTCTCATTCTTTAACTCCAACTGTCTTGGAAGTCACTATGTAGACCAGGCTGGTCTTGAACTCACAGAAATCTATCTGTCTCTGCCTCCTAAATGCTGAAACTAAAGACATGCATCACTCTGCATGGCCCTATGTTTCTTTTTTTTTTTTTAATGACAGTTAAATAAAGCGAATTAATAAAGGAAACACGGTTCTCAAAAGCGATATCCTTTCAAATAGTATTTTTTTTTATTCATTTTCAGATGAAATTTAAATTCTGAAATGAGCTACTTTGGGATCCCGGATAACCTGAATAAGAGAATGGTATGGATCTTCTCTGGCCCAATCTGCAGCAGACTCAGCATCCCTTCTCACAAATGTCTAACTACAAAAATTCACTGGTCTTTTAAAGCTCCTAATTGTATGGAAAACAGCTGAAAGTAATTCTTCCCCTGCCTAGGCAGAATCAATTACTCAGCACCTAGAAAGACCAGTTTAAAAGTAGTTTAAAGACATTTATTGAATCACTGCAAATTCTGGAGCTCTCAGAATAGTTTGTTCACTGTCAAAAAGGACTTGAGAAAGCATTTCGGAAGAGGAAGAAAAAGGCCAAAGGACGATGTATCAGATTTCATACTATCAAACCAAATTCCTTAATTTCCTACTAGTTTCTTTCTTTCTTTTTTTTTTTTTTTACTATACTATTAAAAATTTTTCTTTAAAGTTTATTACATTTCTCATTTTTGTGCATAAACTCTTTGGGGTATTATCTAATTTTGAAATGGCAAGGAAGATTCCTATTAAGATTCTGACTCACAAAATATGCGTGAGTATAAATACATACTAAGCTAGTTATGTTTGCATTATCTGGCAGTTTCATCTTACCATACGATGTTATTCTATTTCCATGACAGTAGATTGCACTAGCCCATTACCTAGATTAAGGGGACTCCTAACTGAATTAAGACAGGTCAAATAAGGAAACAATTGAACAATTCCTAGCAACAAATTTTCATGGTTTTTCCCAGATGACTTTAGTGAAATAAAATCAAGGTAAGTTAAAAAAAAAAAAAAGTACTAAAACTGTGTGTCACAACTATTAAATGCATTCTTATCAAAAATATCATCTCTTGGAGTGCATAATCCACTTGATAATATATGACTCAGACTTCAGTAGATACTAAGAATCTAGATGAAAGCGAATGACTGTACTTTTGTCTGTGATTCTTAAGAATACATTCAGACAATTATTTTCCTATTATTATGGTAAGAACAAAATTTGAAAATAAAGATAAGTAACCTTTAGAATTTAAAGTATCATTTCTTCATATTTACTTCCTGTGTTCCTTTGCTTCTGAGAAAGATTTCATGTTCCAATTTATTCATTCATTACTTAAGGCAATATTTCCTTTGGAGGCCGTAAGTCAACATGTCCTTCATTGACAGTGAACTTGCATCCCTGCTTACATGAGGAATAGACTGGGCTGAATCTTATCTTTGTCATTTCCCAACTGAATGCCAGTTGGACAATTACTTCATCTCTGTGGCCACCAAGACTCCTGTCTCTGATATGAGAGTGAATATACCTACTACAATAGGTTTGTTCTTAAAATTGCATGAGACCGTAGATAATAGTGGAAAGTAAATATTTGATAAATACCATCAAGAAGTAAATGATAAAAATTATCTCTCTGTGAATCTTGGGAATCTTCTAAAATAGTGTTTTCTTTCTAAGAGCTGTGTCATACTCTACAGAACTAACATGCAAATTCTGATTCATTTGACCTATTGGGATTCCCGACTTGGTTTCGAATTAAGACTGCCAAGATGTTGCATTATGAAATACAAATGAAATAAAAGGTCAGCACATGAAGAATAATGAAAAGAGAAAGAATCTGAGTAAGGTTAAGATTCCTTCTATACTCCTCCCCTCAAGACTCAAAGGTCTCTGGAGTACAGGAAAATGAAAGATTGTAAAACTAGAGGTGGTGGATGACGACCCCAAGGAAACAGAATCATCCAAGGCTGATGCACATGGTAACTCACAGAGACTTGAGAAGGGAAAATGGACACAGAGTTGTCCTTCTAAACAGGCCCTATTTGCTACTGGTACCTGCTGGGAAAAGGAAAATCACTTCTCCAATGACGTGTCACTGGTCATTATGTTCCAGGACATATGTCATTCTTTGGAGGAGTGGCCAACACAAAACATAATCACACTCCTTGTTTCTTTGTGAACATTTTTTCTCCCTCTTTCTTACTCTTTGTTTTCTTTCTTTCTCTTTCTCTCTGTTTGTTTTCTGTCTTGTTGGGTTACTTTTGATGTTTATTTTTACTTTTTTTGCTTTATTTTTATTAAAAGAGAGAGACCATGAAGCTAGGTGGGCAGGGAGGTAGAAGGAGTTGGGATGAGTTGAGGTAGGAAAACATGATCAAAATATATTAGATGATAAAAACAATTAGGTATAAATAACAATTTTAGAAAAATGTGATGCAAAAGCTCTCTAAAGAAAATATTCTATAGTGACAGTGATCTCTGCAGGGGAGTTCATTAAAAGCCCTACACTTTCATTCCCAACAATCCTCATGAATCTGACTTGAGTAAGGGTAAGTAGGCTGTAAAGTTGCCAAATAGCGTATTATGTGACTCATTTTAGAATTGATTATTTCCTATAATTTTATGAACTCATAAATTTCTTTTGTTGCTGTAATTTGCAACTGATTCTAGCAAAGCTGGGTCTTTCTTATATTTACAATTTTGTCGGAATAGCTTGACACTGAGAAAAAAAAGAAAGAATTTGAAATCTTATCTACAGAAGAATCCTTTATGATTACTACAGAGGTGAGACGTTGAAAATACACAGCTTGAATTTAATGACTAAGTTTTCCTCCTACTAGGTGTGAAATTCATTTTGGACAGTTACACTCAAATAGTTCAGAGTTGCCTTGTGTCTTAGTCTCTGAAATCTGAAGATCGTTTCTACTGACAGGCTACTAGGAGTAACTACATTCAATTCTACACTACAGTCACACCTAACTCTAGAATACAAACTACTAGGAGACACTGTGGCTCTATATTCTATATTTTTTCTTTTGCTATAAGGCCTATAAGGCCTATTAGCAATTCTTATTGAAGTCATATTTATCATAATGTGTAAGAGACTGAGCAGCAACAATGACTGGCTCAAATCTGGTAAGAAGGAATTTTCCCTTCCTATCTTAGTGACTGAGGTGAAAATTGTTGTGGTTTTTTTTTTTTTTTTTTTTTTTTTTTTTTCAAAACAGGGTTTTTCTGGGTCACCCTGGCTGTCCTGGAACTCACTCTGTAGCCCAGGCTGGCCTCAAACTCAGAAATCCACCTGCTTCTGCCTCCCAAGTGCTGGGATTAAAGGCATATGCCACTACCGCCCGGTGAAAATTGTGTTTTACTTCTGAACTTTTCCTTCTTCTGTACCAGACAAGAAAAAAATCAGATCTAGGCTACCTTGGTCACCTCACATGCCTACACTCATTTCAATATCTGCCTACTCATTCATTAGAGTTCACAAATATTTGATATAGTTGCCGAGGATGTACAGTAATAAAAAAAGGCAGAGCCTCTTGGTGCATCCTGAAGTTTACTTTGTTGCGAGAAAGACAAAGCTAGACAAATAGCTCTCCATACATATTTTATAATATTCCCTTCTATGCATATCCGGAGTGAACCTGAATTTTAGTACAATTTTCTTCTCATTCACAATCTGAAGATAATGTCTGGGAATTATTATTGATTTTACTTTTATGACCATAAAAGTTGAAGGACCTGTGAACATTTACCCTGCTGTAACTAAAAACATCATACCAAGAAGCGTGCTCATGGGTTCTAGATGCAGGTCACACGGGTTCTAGATGCAGGTCACAATGCGTAGCATATCCAAGACTGTTTATGCCATCCCAAGCATCCTAACCTAGGACCACACACACACACACACACACGCACACACACACGTGCACACATGAGCACACACGTGCATACATACACACATACACACGCGCACACACATACACACACACACGCATGCACACGCACACATACATACACATGCACACACATACACACATGTGCACACACACGTGCGCACATGTGCACACACACATGCACGCACGCACGCACGTGCGCGCACACACACATACACACATACACACACATGCACACATGCACACACACGCGCACACATACACACACGCACACACATATACACATGTGCACATGCACGTGCACACATGTGCACACGCACGTGCACACATGTGCACACACATGCATGCACACGCGCAGACGCACACATACACACATACACACGCACACCCACGCACACCCACACTCACACATGTGCGCGCACACACATACACACGCACACACACATGCACACATGCGCACACACACGTGCACACATACACACATACACACGCGCACACACATACACACACACACGCATGCACACGCACACATACACACATACACATGCACACACATACACACATGTATACACACACGTGCACACATATGCACACACACACACACGCACTCGCGCACACGCACACATACACACATACACACGCACACACACATACGCACACACACGCATGCACACGCACACATACACACATACACATGCACACACATACACACATGTGCACACACACGTGCACACATATGCACACACATACACACACCCACGCACTCACGCACACGCACACATATACACATACACATACACACGCGCACACACATATGCACACACACGCACACGCGCGCACACATACACACATACACATGCACACACATACACACATGTGCACACACACACGTGCACACATGTGCACACACACACACACACCACGCATGCGCACACATGCACACATACACATATACACATGCACACGCGCACACACACACACACACACACACACGCACACGCGCGCACATACACATACATCCTCACACATATTTATATGAATCATTTTTCCTTATTAACATTCTTGAAATCAGGTTGAAATTTTCTGCTTCTTCTTGTTTTGTTCTTCTTTTTATTTTATTGTTGGTTAACCAATGTCAGTGTATAAAACATGAAAAAGCGTCCATTTATCTATCACATGTGTATTTTAAAATATATTATAAAATTTAAAATATTTGTTAAGGAAGTGAATTTATAAGGCTGTATTGATCGATCTAGCAAAGTTGTTTTTCATGAATGCCTTCCGCTGAAAGTAGACATGTTCTTATAGGAGTATTCTATACTAGTTCTGCCCAACTAAATACATGAATATTTGATAAACAAGTAAATTATCACATCCCTATAGATAAAGCTTTAAATTTATAATGTATCTTATATATGTGAGTGCAACACCATCTCTGTCCTCAGAACCAAAGAGGGAAATGGATCCCATTTAAGATGATTGTGAGCCATCATGCCGTTGCTGACAATTGACTTCTGGAAGAACAGTCAAAGATCACAACCACTGAGCCATCTCTCCAGCCCATTCATGTATATCTTTATGAATGTACACACGCATGTCATTTATCAAACTTGTCTAAAAAAGTAAACTCATACAATTAAGGAAGCCTTTTCAAACCACGAATCTTAATTTCAGTAGCAATTATTCCTATATTCTTGCTTCCCCTTCGAGGCCATCTTCTTCTCCCACTGTGCAATTTGGTCCCTTGTCTCTAGTAGTTGATCCCACATCACAGAACATCAATGTCAGTAAAAGAAGACTATCACCAAAAGTCTCACTCCAATTTGATGCCATTCTTTCAAATAGCTGGCTTGATTTTCACACTATTAGGTTTTCCCCCAGATCATAATTTTAACCTTATTAATTAAAGTAACTATGCTGATAAATGACCTTATTGTATAGCTGGGTGGTTTTGTTAAGATCATAAAGTAACTCACAGTTAAAAAAAAAAAAACAAAAACAGTGCACTTTAATTATATCTAGAATTCAGCATAAAATTCTCAGTTCTGTGACATCAGAATAATTGCCAAGGATTAATTCATCTGACCCTTAAAAGTCAATTAATAGAACATTTTGTTATTGCAAGGCAAATTTAATCATAATTTATACCATGGTAACATTGTGTTTAACTCAAGACACAGATACCCCTAACCTAGCTAAATACAGTCCCTTTAATTCTTATTGTTTAGAAGAATATATTGACAGAAGCTATAGGATATAGAATTTTCTACAAGGTTAGATAATGCCATTGATGTAATAAAAATGAATATCTCTTTCCTCAGGTGATTCTATTGTTTGAAGCATACAAAACCCATTGCTCCTTATTTGTTAAATTATGTAAGACTGTAGAGTCCCAGGACAAGTGAATTTCATTAAAAATAACTAAAAATCATTTTGTGTGCCTAAGTATCTATAACTGATCTTTTATAAAAAAGGAGCTCTCTATAGCAACCCCATTTTTATACCAAAGTGATTTGGGATGAGGGCCTGAGTTGATGGAGCTGTATTGGTAATAAGAAAAGGCACAAATAGCCAAATAGTAAAACTGCCATTGACTCAGATAAAAAAGAGATTAGAGTCATCTCTGTTTATGAGGGTAGTTATGTTAATCGAGAAAGAAACAAGTAATCATAGTGGATGAAAAGAATACTGTGCTAACCTATTAAACAGTGAAGAATGCAATTGCATAAAGGCATCTCTAAATTGTAGGTGAATAATTAAAATAAAAATAAAAGTACCCAAAGTCAAAGTCTATCATATATTGACATTATGTTTACGTACGTTCTCAAGTTATGTAAAATTTGTTAATGATGTTTTGTTTGGTTATTATAAATATTTAAATCATTGTTCCAAAGAGCAATGTAAACAGGTTGAAAGATATCTTTCCACTATGTGAAACGCTGACTGTAAATTATATTTGTTTAGATTGAAAAAATAATATTTATTTACCTATTTTTGTGAGATCGAGGCATGAGTCTTGAAGTTCTTCTATGCTATGGGGAGACTATTGCTGTTAAAATTAATATTTTGTTCAAATAGGTGTGTTGTAATTATTGTTGAAATATTAGATTTATTTCTGTAAGTTTTAAGCACTATGAATGACCTCAGTAAAGAATGATATTTATCTTCCACATAGAGTAAATGAAAATGAAATAATGTCCTTATATTCTGAGGATTAAAAATCTAGCTGTGATGATACAATTGAATTTCTGCTTAATCCCTCCGGCCTTTGCTTCTGATCACCTTGCATCACTGTGTAATCCGCACTGTTAACAAGTCACTATCTTTAGTCAACTCGGCACCTACTTGGAACTCTTAGCCTCACTTGTTTTTAATTTTGTTTTCTCTTGTACGTTTATTTCTAGAGCTGACTCTAAATTTAGATGTGAGAGTTTAAATAACTTGCATTTTCTACGTTCTGACAATAGATCAGGAAAGGCAGACCAACTAAAATTCTTTCCAAGTCAAACATGCCATAGACTCTCACACCTTTTTTATCAGCCATCACACCCCAGAGTCCATGGTGACAGATACATGCAAGTGCTCAATGGATGCCTGCTTAATTGATACAACATGGTATTTACTATTTTATCCAACCAGCCTGCTGCACGAATACTGGAGAACTTAGAATTTTTTTTATAAAACTAGCAGAAAATTTCTCAACTCTCTTCAACTAATTGATTTGAAACCATTTGCTTAAAAACTGCACATGAAGCTAGAGGATGGAGGGGGAGAATATTTTTCAGCTTTGTGGACAGGAATGAGTTGAGTGAATTACATACGGACAGTGGCAATACTCTCCAGACAGTTTAATTTCTAAAACATGTATTGCAAGTTCTATCAAACCACAGAGTCATACAAAGCATAGAGGTATGAAGGTTACTGCAGGAAAACAATTTGTTTCACTTTGGCGTGCACTTTAACCCAACTTTCATCACTTGGTAACTTCTGACTCGTTAGTCTATTTGAATTCTATTTGAATTGATCATTATACATGAGTATGCTCAACTAGAATGAGAAGTTCTTAGTAAACAAAATAGAATTGGTACTAGGAACAGCTATCTTATTGGTATGGTAAACACTAAAGTGATCAAAACATATAAATTCTAATGAAATATTAAAATAGGTAATATCTAGTCTACAAGTACCATATGTGTTTCAAATTCTACTCTAGTTTGTTTTCTTCTTGGTTTTTTTGTTTGTTTATTTTTTACTTTTTACTTTTTCCATTTCCTTTCTCCCTCCTTGCCGTCCTGTACCTGTCATTACTGGATCTCAGGCTTCAAACTCCCAGTGTAACTGAGGATGTAGGCACAATATTACATTCCTGATCCTCCTTCCTCCAGCACCTGAGTGGTAGGATTATTGCATGTTGTCCACAAAACCCTGACTGATTTTTAAGCACTTGTAGTTCATGAAAACATGTCATTGTGTTCTACATTTTTAAGAGGATTAAGACATATATTATTGTTTTTCAATAAGGCAATAAAAATATACACTTTATAATTTATATAATAACCTGAAGTTAGAATATTATAAGGTGAACTTTAAACATTCAATACTGATAGTACAATCACGCAGAAAAATGAAAAAAAAAAAAAAGGCATTTCTTTGCCAAAAGGAAGCTTTGCCCATTGTCCTTCTTTACACATATTTTCAAGGTTTAGTTAGCCTATGCTTATAAGAGCCAAAGTATGCAATATAAAATATGATTTGTGAATGTGCTGATAAAAGTGAAAATATAAACTTTACATTCATGACTTTTGGCTAAAACTTAATAGATCTGCTATGGGCAAATTGGTACACTAAAGTCCACTCATGGAAATGACAACCCTACGGAAGTGTGACGCTGGTAGCTTCAAATATCTACAAGAAATGAGTTCTTGCAAAAATGAGTTTTGATTTAACTATAAGTTTGAGGTAGTTATGAAAACTATTAGAGGAAATTGGAAAGGCCTTGTTAAAATAATAGAGCTTACAGGGCACTGATAAGAATGTAAATCTGAAAATTGCCTCTGCATCACAGAGCCGCCTAGATAATCCTAGAAGTGGAATCATTTTTCATTCTCTGAAAGCAAAATTAGAATTTTAATAGGTGCAAGAATGGTATAGAAACCAGGCACACCTGGATTTCCATTATGTGAGCCATGTAGAGCTCATATAAAGAATACAATTTTATCTTTTAATTCTCTGAAACTGGAGTCAAATGTTCAAATTTAGCTTTATCTAATAATTTATTATAAATCATGAACATATTAAATCTTGGAATAAATACATATTTCTAATTTTTACTCTTTGAGTCCAACACCCGGTTTCTGATATGCTCATTCATTTATTTTTGCTCATGTGGCTTTGTTTTGTTTCCTTCCTCCAGATGTCTCAGATTTTGAAACATCTTCAAATGTCTGCTTTTAAAATGGTACTTAATGATTCAATCATCTTCTATTTTCAATAAAAACTTTTCTGAGATCAAGGTCCTGAAAAGCCTAAAGTATTAATACACAAGTGTGTATTTGTGTGCACGCATTCACACACACACACATACACATACAAACACACATACACATACAGACACAAACACCCACATGCACAAACACACATACACACACGTCTCATGCAAAAGCAATGGGTAATTTGAAGTCTCATTGTTTGACTTGCATTCACCCAGTTATTGTTTATGACCATGACATTTGCAATGCACTGACAGCAGGAACCTATTCAAAATGATATAACACTCTGGATCCTTTGGGAGATGACATCCAAAACAGTGATACACTAATTAGTCTAATGTTTGAATATGTAATGTGTTATTTATTTATTTATTTTGGTCTGGATGCCAATAATCACTAAGAAGTGGGCAATTGTCAGGAGAATTGCCATTCTCCTTCTGAACCATCAAGATTGCTGTGAAAAACTTTAAGACTGCATTGTATCTTGGCCCACTGTGTCACCTTACAAATACCCAGTCAAGGCCGACTCTCGTAGGATCCCTGGGAAGCAAAACACACTCTGCCCTCCGCAGATTTTCCAAGTCAAATGTGGTAAAGGTGAAGACAAGCACTATTTTCTGTGGCTGAACCTATTTCCACGGAAGAAAGATTCCTTTAGCTCAAGCCTTCACTGCAGAAGTGGGTATCCAGATGTGGGTGGCTGATGGCTGGGAAGGAATCAGAGCTCTTAACTAAATGCTGAGCAATCTTTAATTTCCCTCAAGCTCGCATGGACCTAATATAAATCACATTAATTGATACTCTTCCTTTTACAGAGTAATTGGAATTGGACTAAGCTCTAATCAATTGATAAATTGAGAATTTACATCCATATCTTTCAACAATTCTGCATTTTTACCCTCCACAAATTGTGTGCATGTGCCTACTCTCTTTCCATTAAGGAAATTCTCATGAGGACACTGCAGCCATTGCTTGAGGATAGCAGAGCTCTAGAACTTCCACTCCAATGTAATTCATGAGAATACGTAATCTATCATAGCCAGATTTTTTTCACTTACATTTTAACTATTTTTCACATATTGCGTAATTATCTACTCCTACTTAGAGATTGTGTATTTCGGAGTACAGACCTTGTAATCTTGACACGTGACTATATTGTTTGTGGTGTCACTTTTGTGCTGTCCTATGTCGTAATGTTCTATGACACAGAATACAATTGATACATATTCAAGGGTTCTTTAGCCCAGTTGTAGAGTCATTGCTCATGCCAAGCCTGACATGTATTTATTAACTGCATGAATGACCAAACAAGCCAGTGAAATCTGTTAGTCTGTATCCCAAATAATACTTATTTTTTCTTTAAGATTCTGTAGGATAAATCTGAACAAGATTTATAAGATTCCAAAGAATTATTATTCAATAACTTATGCATTAATTATAGTTATTCCACCATATTTTCATAAGTGACTTAGTCACTTTTCTATTAATGTGACAAACCATCACAAACAGGGTAAGTTACTTAAAAAAAAGAAAATTGGGAGTCTGCTTACAGTTCCAGACAGTAAGTCCATGATCAAGAGGTGGCAGCAGGCTGGCAGACATGGCAGGCAGGCCTAGAGTTCGAATAGTAAGTACTTGGAAATTACTGATCCATTGACCCACAAGTATGCCCCACAAGGAAGACAGAGAGAGAATGGACCTGGCCTGATCTTTTTAAACTGCACAGCCCACCCAGGCAAATATCTTCTCTAACAAGTCCGTGCCTCGTAACTCTTCCTAAAGAGTTTCAGCAATTCGTTCGGAGCATGTATTCATACATATCAGCCTTTGGGGGTGTAGTGGCTATTCCTGGTTGTCAACTTGACTATGTCTGAAATGAACTACAATCCAGAATTAGAAGGCTCACCTGTGGCCCTAATCTAGAGGCTGAGAGATACAAGTTTCTGACCTGAATCTTGGCATAGAGACCTTGAAGAATAGTGGCTATGAATCCCATAGGCTTAACATAGAAAGCTCTATGAGTTCAAGATCATCTGGGATTAATGGTGTGGTGACATAGTGGCTATGAATCCTAGAAGATTAAGACTGGAAGATCTACCAGTTCAAGCAAGGTCATCTGGGGTTAAAGGTGTGGTGGCACACACCTTTAACCTGGGCCACACCTTTTGCAGGAGACCCATATAAGGACATTGGAAGAAGGAAGGCTCTCTCTGCTTAGCCTGCTTGCCTTGTGGGACTGAGCAACTGCTGGATCCTTGGGCTTCCATTCACAGCTGCTGCAGACCTTTGTTGGGAGTTGGACTACAGACTGTAAGTCATCAATAAATTCCTTTACTACATAGAGACTACCAGAAGTTCTGTGACTCTAGAGAACCCTGACTAATACAGGGGGGCATTCTCATTTGAAGTACCACATCAAGTTATCAATTGTACTAACAGTTTGAAAATAAGATCTATTATCATTTTTTGGGGAGAAGACAAGGTAACAAATCACATTTGGAAAACCATTGCTTCCTCCATACCCCATATTGTGAATCCTTTGAGCACACCATTCCCCTGCTCTATCACT
>JADRCD010221312.1:0-14308 GCA_019843815.1 Montemys delectorum
AATTAGAGTTCAAGACCTAAAAAAGTAATTGAGTGTTTCTGTATGACATAGATTCTGGGAAAAGAATCATCTAAGAGATAAATTAATACTTAAAGCATAAAGTCACTGATAACTGCTGAGCAGAACATGACTCGATGTATGAGTATAGAGAAGGCTATCAACAGGGGCAACATGACAAGAAGTTACCTACAAAAGTAGCATGTGAGGGATTGTAACTCCCAATGCTCCAGTTAGACATCTGTACCACATCCCAGTTTTCTTTATTTGCTTTTCTTTCTTGGGTTGTCACCATTCTTTCAGTCAGGTTGTCCCTACTCTCTCCGTTGTAGCCAAAAAAGTCATTATAAATTTCTGATTTATATTGGTATTGATATCTATGATATGACAATGTCTACAAAATAAAAAAACATCTACCTCTCATGAATTCATCTCTGCATCTGTCTGCATGATCAGGGATGTGGGGTGCTTTGAGTAGCTGGGCTGGAGTAGCTAAGGTAGATCTGAGCATTGGCAGACCTCGGCTTTGCTCTATGCTCACTGCTTCTCTCTCTGCTGGTTAGATGCTTTCTTTTTTATGCTTTCATATTCTCAACATGGAAATCGAGGAGAAAAAGATGGGGGTTGTTCTAAGGAAGAAAAGAAAAGGAAAGGAAAGGAAAGGAAAGGAAAGGAAAAAGAAAAGAAAAAAGAAAAGAGAGGGTAGAAGAGAAAGAAGGAAGGGAAGAAAACAGAAAAAAATTTTAAAAAATTAGCTTGGGAAGTTGTGAATTATGTTCAGTACTGATTAGAATTTGCTTCCTGGTTATTTCTGAAACTCGAAAACTAGAATAATAATTGTGTATTGTTTTAAAGCCCTATGTAAAATGAATCCAGTCATGGTCCTCTGGCTTAAGATCTTCAGGAGAACTGCTTTTGGTTAGAGATGTGGTCTCACCTGGGGGTTTGGCTGGGAGAGTTCAAACACTTCCTTATGTGGATGTTGACAGCGCTGATTCCTTCAGACTTATGGATTAAGAACTTCTGATTTTAGCAAGCCAGAGTCATCCTCAGTTTCAATCCCTGTGGACATGTCTCTGGGGCACTTCATAACACCAGGTACTTCAGGCAGTGCAGAAACACCAGAGCAAGTAGCCAAGTTGCAAGCCATAGTACATAGATATCTCAATCTTAGAATTTATATCTCATTGCTCTAACGTATTCTATTGATTATGCTGTGGTGAACGAGCACACATTTAAGGGGCGAGCATTACACAATGGCTCAAATTCTATTTGACAGGGTACACTGAGGTCTTATAAGGAGAAAGAAAACAAAGCTCCTGAATCGAATTCTTGTCCATAGACTTATTTGTCTATACTCTGCTGTTCCTTTGAAAGGATAGATCATTTTTGTCTACGTTGTTTAGTTATAGCCTTCTATAATTTCTGGCATTTTCTTCCAAAACTTTATACTCATCAGCCATCTTTTGTCTTTTCCGTGTTTGAAGAGTTTTCTTACATGCTTTGCCCTTGGCTATGTGTCTTTGTTACTCATTGTCTATCCCCTAAACCAATACCACCTGATTTTTAAATTTTGCTTTATTTTTAGAACTGTAATGTCCTAATTCTGAAGCCTAATTCCATACCACACAGATATCCTGGGTTGTGCTGACGTCAAACATGGACACTCAGAATTTTTTCCCTCTCCCAGTGGTGTGTCAGTCAAACACAGATAGTTCTTGTCATCTAGACACTTGGGAACTGGTCCTTAAGACTTTTTAAATCAGATGTTATCTGATTTAAAATAGTGGCTTCAGATTTGCTTCTTGTAATGAGGAAAAATACAGCAGATACTGTATAAATAGCATTCATAATTATTTATATTTTCTCCTAGAAATTTTTATTTCACGGTTTCCATACGTATAGACACTACTTTGTTTATACCTCTCCATTATCTATGCTATTTTGCCTTCTTCTCCTTTGAGCTGAAGTCTTTCGTCTTCTTAACTAGTGCTCCTTCTACTTTGATGTGTGCGTATGGGGGGTGGGGGGTCAGGGAGAGGGAGAAAGAGAAACCTACTGTATTTAATCAGGGCGCTTTAACAATTTTTAAACAACGAAAAATTTTACAAAAAACTAAATTTGGTTAGTTAAACTGAAAAATAGAGAAAAATTGGAAGGATAAAGGAGTTTATATGATCAAAAGAAGAAAATTTTAAAAATGGGGCCAGGAACAAAAACAATGCATAAAGCAAGGAAGGTAACATTTGTCTTCCACGAACACTTATAGCAATTGCCGTAAGTGTCTTATAAACAACAACGAACTGTTTTTTACAATTCTGGCTACTAGACAGTGAGATCCAGGTAAGGACAGAATGAGTGTGTGCTGAGAATTAACATCCTGCTATGGGTGCCCTTTATTCTGGTTCTGTCCTTGAAACGACAAGGTGGCTTTCTGGAGGTGTCTGTTCTGTGATTAGTAACATCCCATGACCCAAGCCCTGACTGCCATCATTCTGGGGCTTAGCATTTCAGTTTTCAGAGTTTAGCGGGCACATAGCTGCCCAGACCACAGTCTTACTATAAAGCAGCATGCTGCATCTTCATATCTAAAAGGAACGCTTCATTTCAAAGGGAAGCAGAAGTGTTTTAAAAAATAGTAAAGTGTTCTTCAGTTACTCAGAATGAAGAAAATTGGTTATGGCTTTTTAAATACTTATTTGCGGATGTGTCGCTTCTGCTATATGTCTCTGTCATGTGTGTTAATATGAATAACCTGAAAAGTATAGAACCTATTAGACCTTGTGAAGTCTTGTTTTGCTTTCTAGCGACAGTGATGAAAAGCCTCTCAAGGGAAGTCTTCGGTCCCTGAATAGGAACATGCAGCCCACAGAGAGTGCCGACAGTTTAGTGGAATATGGAGAGGGAGACCAGTCCATATTCAACGAAGATGGGTCGTTTATTGGCGCCTACACCGGAGCTAAGGAGAAGGGATCTGTTGAAAGCAATGGAAGTTCAACGGCCACCTTCCCACTCCGGGCATAAACATAGCACATTCAAGCACCAAGGCTGGCTAAGCCGGACCTCCCCAGTCTCTTAAGGGGAGCAAGGCCCTTCACACAGGAGCGGAAACACGTGTCCAGAGATTGATATTCTGCAGTTTTGCTGAGAAAAATAGCACTGCCTTCAAAAAGGAAAAGGAAAAAAATCAGATGCCAAGTATTTCAGGCTTGTATTTCATTTTGGGATTTGATTTCAGGTGCTCAAAATGCAGAACACGAAACAAATCCTGTACTTAGATCCACTTTGAATCCAAAGTTTCCATTTCAGATACTCCACATCTGCCTGGTTCTCCTGTTCAGTGTGTGTGCATTGATGTTGCTAACTGTATGGGTTTCTCTCTGGATGCACAATTATACTTAATTTTGAAGAACTGTTTTAGTGACTTCAACTCGCTACAGGTTAAAAGTTTGTAAGCAAGCAAGCTGGTTATTTAAAATGTAAAAAGGAACATGAATGTCTTATTAAACATCCCGTGGAATCTATACAGTTTAAAGTTATTATTTAAAATTTTAGTATCAGAAGTGTTAGATGATCATACCACTCCTATTTATTGAGCTCCTAAATTTGTGCCCAGAGATTGTCATTATTACACAGATTACAATGTTTTCAATTTCTGGATGATTTTCTTTAATTTCTATCACTCATGGTAACTCTGTATGTATCTTCCTTTCTTTCTTTTCTTCTTTCTTTCAACTGGAACTGACTGGAGATGTAAAGGGAGTGGTAGTCAGAGGTTATTTTAAAAACAGAAAGATGTAGATGTCTCGATTTTATATCTTCATTTGTAAGTTTAGGGCTTTCAGCCTTCATGTTTATATACTGGGACCCTTGGGTGTATTTCATGAATGCATTGTACATATTATGTTAATATTTACACAGTTTAAAACATAGTGTTTTATTTTAAAGTGAGAAAAAGGACATTAATAGGCATGATTGTACAGCTAGAATATATATAGTAAGATACCATCTTTATCCTTCCGGGGCGAGACATAATAACATAAGATTCCAAATTCAAGGCTATATGAAAAATTGGATTCTGCTCTTATATTTCTCTCCCTCATGTGGTTTCAAAATAAAACATTATGTAATCATAGAGGGAAATGCATTCATATTTTTCAAAATAAGCTTTGGAATGGATTCCTACCCCAGAATTCCAAAAAGAAAATTATCTACAGTAGAAATTCTTATACACCTGTTAGTTTATATCATATTATAAATGTATGTGCAGTGGTATGATCATTTTTTTTTAATGTTTTTCTTCTATCAAAGTCAGTACAGATTCAGGGACTTTAATTTTTGGCATGCGGGCTACCAGTCCATCGAAAATGGTACATAAGGTTTAGAGTGTTTTAGAAATCCCTTGGAGGACTCTGCATACATTTAAATAAATATTCAATAGTATTATTTTCTTTCACATTTAATGGGAACTTTTTGGCCTCACCATGAAATTATTAAGTGTTAAGTGATATTGGTCCCCAGATTTAACTTTCGTTTGTATAGTCACTGACCATAGTATTCGTTCTTCCTGTTCAATTGCTATGATGCATTATGTTGCTTGGGGATTAAAAGTGTGGACATGTAAAAGAGGCAATGCCATAAGGAACGTGAAACGTACTTTCTAACCATATGCACCCTCCAGAGTGCATAAGCAGGAAAAGCTTGTCTTTGTATTTGCTTTTGTCTTTTGGGTTTTGTTTTGTTTGTTTTGTTTTGTTTTGTATTTTGTTTTTTGAAAACCCATGGATCTCAGCATTCAATCACTCTCCTGGAAGTACCAGATGAAAGCATATGTGAGTGTAAGGATCCAGAAGTCCAGCTGTGCAAACAGATCTCTGGCCCTTTCTGATAACAAGGACACAGACTGCTGGAAGATCCATCATTGTGTGCTATTTTTATGGGAGGACCTGTAGTGCTGAGCCCCAGAGAAAATAAAGGATGTGACTGACAGTAACTATGTTATTATCCTGCCTCCTTTTTGTCATCAAAATGTGGCTGGGAAAGGGTCATGGAAGTTGAAAATAACATCCAAAAGTTAAGAATGGATTCTTTAGAAATTTAATAGCCTTTGAGTCAGAAGTTGACACAAAATACTTATATTTTTGTTTTAAATGGATCTCGTCATTCTTTCTTTAGCTGTTGGAACGGGAGATTGGCTTATAACACCTTTTGCTAGCCTCTGTGAACTTTTACATACTATTGGATTTCATTCTGTTGTAACTCTTCAGCAAAGCAGGCCAAGGTTCATGGACTTTTTTATTTTAATTGTAGGATTATATTATTCAAAATGCTCAAATGAAAATAAATCCAATTGGTTAAAGTGGATTTTATTCTTTTACTGTCTCAGATAGTGGGTGGCAGACTCTATGGCGTGCAATGATGACTACAATGGGCAGTAATGGTTTGGAAGATGCCCACTGAGTCATAAGGCAGCTGCTAGTATGTACAACTTTGTTCTTAATTGATTTTTCAGTAACATTCTGTAGTCTACTGACAATATGATTTTAATCTAAGGGATTGTATATAACCTGAAGGATTGTCAAGGGGGATAACTTCAGAGGGATTTGTTTGAGGGTCAGGAAAATCTGTGTTCTCTTCCAGGTTCCATGTAGAAACCTTAGGCAACATGCTGAACTAGTTCCTTTCAAACTGTGCTACAAAGTGCTAATGATCGCTATCACAGGGTGTTCTTTTGTATGAAGAAAAATTTACAAGTGATAAAATCTAAGATGCCTTTTAACCTCATCGCCAAACCCGTAACCAAATTGTGTATCAAAAAGTCACCCCACATACGCCAACTCCACTTTTTTCCCTCTAAGCACATAAATATATTTTTATAGAAAACAGATCTACAGAAAATAAACAAAATCTGCTGTTAAGAGAGGAGTACAATTTGCACATGCCATTGAAAATTATTAATCAGAAGAAAATTAAGCAGGGTCTTTGCTATACGAAAGTGTTTTCCACTAATTCTGCATGCATATTTGTAAGATGTGAACTCAATGGATTTATTCTCTTGGTATAAAGGCATCTGATATTTTAGATGTACCCATGTTTATAAGAAGAAAATGTAGAGCACAATGGACTTATGCTATTTTATACTCATGGAAGAGATAGAGGACAATAGGAGAGATGTCGGCTGCTTTTCTAAGTATTTAAAACATATTTGCCAATCGAAACCTTAAATATGTTTACATGCCATGAAGGCGTAACTCTTGTAACAACTTTAAATTGGTTATAATAGGACTGGTTTGTGATCTGTGTTAGTAGATGTACCCTAGTGTTCCTATAGTAATACTATAGTAGAGTATACATAAGTAGGGCTGAGCCAAAGCTTACTTTGTTTTGTATCTTAAACTGACTGCATCGTCAAAAAGACAAAAGATATGGGGAGCAGGTTCACCAGATTAGCTTTTCCGTTTTCTCTGAGATTAATGTTCACAGTAGATCTTTATTAAAATGTGTTTGTGTTGTAAATGGTGTTTGTATTATGCTTATGGCTGTGTATGGTTCAAAACTATTTTCATTACACATGGAATTCAGCTTCCAAATAAAAATTTGACTTCATGTACTGTAAAGATGTCTGTGTCCCTTTCTAACCAGTTAAAAGCAGAATTTGCATTCCAAGTTTGACCTTGGTTCCTACTGATTCTATAAATGAAGCATAAATTAGTTAAGTTTGAAGCAGCATAAGTTAAACATTTTATTCATGTCACTGTGTTTACAGACAGACTATTTGAAGTCATCAAGGCCTAGAAAACACATCAATCAAGTTCACAGTCACAATGAATACAAATGTAACATATATATGTTTTCAGCTGGCTTGGGTTTCAGAAAAAAATGTAGAAATGTGTCTTTTTAATAACATATACAATATCCTATACATTCAAAATGGTTAGAAGATAACCATTTTGACTGACAACTTCCTTGCTCTTTTAAATATGAGATGCTTAATTTGCTGAGTTTTTGATATTTAAGACAATTTGCTAAATGCCTTACATACTTTATCACATTTGACCTGAAAATGTCCTCCTTTATTTTGTGTAATTGGAGAACAAGGAAGTTAAGTAAGTCAGTTAATGTTACAGTCAGCCAGGCCAAGAAGTTAAGTGGAGCAAGCGTCGCTTGAGTGGTGAACTCCAAGCTTTTCTACTTGGGTCTGTGTGTTTATTTCTTCCTTTGTGTTCTTTTAAAAACACTGAAGAAAGGTGAGTTGAACTTAATGTGTGCCAACTGAATGTAGCGACAAATGACTTCCTCAACGTACAAAGCCATGCCAGCCAGCACCATGTAGTCAGAGCATAGGGATGGTTTGTGAGTAATTTTAGTTGATTGTCTTTTGACCCCAAATCCAAATTCTAATCACAGAATCGTAAACAAGGTGGCCCCTCTCAACCTTGTGATGGTCTGTACTGAAGCAAAGCTGTGTCCCTCCGCTGTTTGTATAACTCAACTCAACAGCATTCTTTTGTTGTGATCATTTGCAATTACTGTGGTCAGTGTTTAAAAATTGTATTTTCAAACCTTGTGTTATCTAAACTACTGCCATTTATTTCTGTGTTTCCATGCCACTTTTCACAAAATTTTTTGACCGTCAGGCAGATGCTATGATAAGATAGTGTGTTGCTTGTATCATGGATAACCTGCTGCCAGACCCTACTTGCCCTTGGGGGTTGGAGGTGAGGTAGTGGGGAGTGAATGACACAGACTCCTGGGGCAGGTAAGACACACCGAAGGCTGCTGCAATCTCCTTTAATACCTCCAACCACGCCGGACTGGTCTCAAGAAAGCATCTCTTCTAAACAGCAATTCCTGATTGGCTGGCATTGTCAACGTCAGCAATCCTTGGTCTCTAAGACAGTTTTGAATTAGGTCCTCCTGCAGGAGATACCTTTGCAGCTCTGTGGCCCCTAGCCGTTCACATAGAGGTGGCTGCTGCTAATCCTCCTACAATAGTCTCCTCTTTCTCTTTTTCCTGCCCCTCCATCCTCCTCCTCCTCATCATCTCTTTCCTGATAGCAACCATTACTTTAGTAATTTTAGTTTTTATATGAATTTATTTTCTTGTTTTCACTACAGACTAAATTTCCTAAGAGTAACACCTGTGCTCTTGGATTACTTTTATCAAGCTAGGAGTTCTGTCTTATCCTGAAGCTATAATTTATCAATTATTTATACAAATGAGGAAAACACAATAAATCACAGTAAAAGAAAATAAATCTAATCTTTTTTTCAAAACATGTTGATTCATGTTCTTGGTTTTGTTTTGCTTTTCCTGTAGTTAAGAGTTACAATGTCTTCAATCAAAAAGCTTGTACAGCTCACAAACACACAAAACTACACCCATTGTATGCAGATTACAATAGAAAGATGGTATTTTGTCCTTGTTATTTTGCCTTTTTCAAGAAATAAATTTAAGGGTAGGAGAGATGGCTCTTCATTTAATAGCACTGGGATTAATGAATTTGTGAAATTCTTAGGTAGATGGATGGATCTGGAGAGAATCATCCTGAGTGAGGTAACCCAGTTACAAAAGGACACACATGGTATACACTCTCTGATATGTGGATATTAGCCCAAAAGCTCGAAATACCCAAAATACAATCCACAAACCACAAGAAACTCAAGAAGAAGGAAGACCAAAGTGTGGATACTTTGTTCCTTCTTAGATGGGGGAACAAAATACCCACAGAAGGAGTTGCAGAGACAAACTATGGAGCAGAGACCAAAGGGAGGACAATCCAGAGACTGCTTCACCTGGGAATCCTTCCCATATTCAATCATCAAACCTAGACACTATTGTGGATGCCAGCAAGTGCTTGCTGACAGGAGCTTGATATAGCTGTCTCCTGAGAGGTTCTGACAGTGCCCTACCAATACAGAAGTAGAGGCTCACATTCATCCATTGGACTGAGCACAAGGTCCCCAATGAAGGAACTAGAGAAAGGACCCAAGGAACTGAAGAGTTTGTAGCCCCCTTAGGACGAACAACAATATGAACTAACTAGTATCCTCAGAGCTCCCAGGGACTCAACTACCAACCAAGGAGTACACATGGTGGGACTAATGGCTCCAGCAGCATATGTATAGCAGAGGATGGCCTAGTTGGGCATCAATGGGAGGAGAGGCCCTTGGCCCTGTGAAGGTTCTATGTCCCAGTATAGGGGAATGCCAGGGCCAGGAAGCGGGAAAGGGTGGGTTGGTGAGCAGGGGGAGGGGAGAGGGAACAGGGTTTTTTCCCCCCAGAGGGGAAACTCGGAAAGGGATACCATTTGAAATGTAAATAAAGAAAATATCTAATAAAAAAAAAAAAGAGCACTGGGCTTTCCTCAAGAGGATTTGGGTTCAATTCCCAGAACCCAGATGGCAGCTCACAATATTTTGTAACTACAGTTTCAGGGGATTTGATGCCTTCTGGCCTCTGAGTACACCAGGATACATGTGGTGTGAAGATATGCATTCAGGAAAACAATCATACACATAAAAGTAAAGGAAAATAAAATAAATTTAACAGAATTATTTCATTGGAGCTATCTTAATCTAGCTGTGTGATATTTTCGTTTTGGGATTCATGACCCAGAAGTGATCTCAAAGCATTTATTTTGTCTTTTAAGAAGCCTTTGTGGGGAGAAAGTTGAACATTTTATGAGATGACCAAGTAACACACAACTTAGTCACTACAGTTACAGCAATGAGTAATCTGTGGGCTTCTGGGAAGTATCCCGTAAGAGTGTCCCATAGGAGGTTAAAACTGCACGACAGTACGAAAAAGCTGGGTGGGCACTGCCGATTCAATACTGTAATATGTGATGTAATTTGATGTATAAACTGCTCGTGATATAAAACATTCTTGATATGAAAATCAACTGTTTTAATTGAAATTTCAATTTTACAATTCATGCCCATGTTGACTTTGTAACGGTGAAAGTCTCAAAGTAACATAAAAAAAAAAAAAAAAAAAAAAAAAAAAATTATATTTTGTAGTTGTAGTTAAAAGATGTAGCCACTAGATGGAAGTGTTTTCAAAGTATAAAACAGCCTTATGGAACTATACTGTCTTCCGTGTCTATTTTGTGTGTTAATACTGGTTCTATTTCTAGTTTGTATGTATAAAGTTTTGATCACTCGTCTTTAACTTCTAAGCTATTGTCACACTGTAATCATAATGGTCTTTATTTAATACAAATATGAAATTTTAAGACCATTTCTAATCTTCAATGGTGTTTCTAAATGTTGTCAAACTATGAAAAACAAAACTATATTTTCCTAATTCAATGACAGAAATATAAAAGTCCCATAGTTTAACCTTTCTACATTCCTGTAGAAATAAATAGAAGTGAATTGGAGTTTAAATTATTACAAATTTCTAAACAAATTGAGATGGTTACAGTTTTTTAGATATGAATGAACAACCCAAATACAATAATAATAACACAGTTTTCATTGTATATTGAAATATGTAGAACACAGAAATATATTGAAACACATAAAGATAATAGTATTATGTTGTGGTTTGGATATTTTAAAAAAACTTATTTCATGTGTCTGAGTGTCGGCCTGCACATGTGTCTCTGCACCACATTTATGTCTCTTGTCCACCGAGGCCAGAAGATGACATTGGATTCTTGGAACTGGAGTTATAGGGGGTTTTGATCTGCTTTGTGGATACTGAGAACTGAATGTACAACCTCTGCAAGAACAAGTGCTCTTAACCATTGACGCACCTCTCCATCCCCCTATTGCTTGGATTCTAAGTGTCTAGAATGGGGAATGAAAATAAACGTTTTCTCCCTTTGAGTTTATCTAAAATCTATTCCTCAGCTCTGGAAAGGTAAGGGAAGTCAACAGCATATGCCTCCTAGACAAATAAAGGAAAATTCAGACGTATCAATACCTTGGAAAAGTTTTTCATAGTGCTAAAAGTTGAGCATGTTTATGGTTTCCTGCACAATTCCACACTGAAGAATAGGGCATTAAAATAGTTTTGGGTTTTTTTTTTGTTTGTTTGTTTTTTTTTGTTTTTTTTTGTTTTTTTTTTGTCTTGTGAAGGATCATGACTAGGTGAAGTCTGACGTGAGATATGTGCTGGCTAGTTTTACATCAACTCTGCACCAGCTAGAATCATTCAAGAGGGAACCTCAATTGAGAAAATGCTTCCACCAGGTAAGCCTGTGGAGTATTTTCTTCATTGATGATTGATGAGGAAGAGCCAAGATCTCTGAGAGTGCTTACCATAACTAGTAAGATGGTCATGGATGTCAAAAAACAAAAAGAGCAGGCCAATCAAGCCCTACGAGCAAGGCAGTAAGGAAGCAGCACCCCTCCATGGTCTCCACACAAGCTCCTGCCTCCGGGTTCCTGCATTGCGTTCTTGCCTAGACTTCCCAAGATAATGGAATATGATGTGGAACTCTAAGCTGAGATAAAGGCTTTCTTGCCCACATTGCTTTTGATCATGGTATTTTACCACAGCAATAGTAACCCTAACTAAGGCAGAAACTGAGAACAGGTTTCTAGGCCATTTGCTGACAATATTTGGGTGTAGACTATGCTTGGTTTTAATTTCAGCTTGCTGCAAATTAGGATGAACAGAGGAGGGAGTCTAGCCTACAGAACTATCCCAATTGCCTCTGATTGATGTGGGAAGGCCCAGTCTGACTTTGGATAACAGGCCCGGTAAGAAAGAAATGTATTCTGCCCTTTGCTCCCTTGCTCTTCCCTCTGGCTGATGGAGTTCATTTGCCATATTATTGCTGCAGTTGCTGATACCTTCACTGACAGGAGAACTAGTGTTTACAAGCTAGGTACCAGAGGCTCTCCAGAAACTTCTTGGGCTCTTGGTACCAAAATGGGACTACTGGGGCACCATGCCTTGTCACTGGGGGTTCATCTCCACTAGTGAGAGACAGCCCTTCTAGGCTCCTCTCATTGTTGAGGCATCCAGCCTCAGGGAGTGCGTAAGTTCGCAGCACCTCAGGTGTAATTTGCCATTGTTAATATTTTAAAGCTCAATAAATTTTAGTGTGTGTGTGTGTGTGTGTGTGTGTGTGTGTGTGTTCACTCTCTTGGTTCTGTTCTTCTAGAGAACCCAGAGTAAAGGAGAGTTACAGATAAAGTCCTGCTTTCAACATTGAGCAGAACTGTCACTTCTGTGTCTAACCGTAAAACATTTTCATGTGACTAGGCGACCTTATCACCTGGCAAGCTTGTTAAAATAGATTATGGGTCCCATCCCCTGTGAAGAACCAAGGAACAGCATGAGGCATTTCATTCTTAGTAAGCTTCCAGTTGCTGCAGCTGGCCAGGAAAATACACCTGAGGGTTCCATGATCTGTAAAAATACATCTGTAGAAACACAGCTAAAGCTGAGAATATTCCAGAAGGGGGAGAAGGATTAGGTGTAACAGTCTTACATCAATTCCTTGATAATTCTGTTTTGAAAAAGAACTGCCAAGCTAACCATCAGAATGAAAACATTTGTGACAGTTTTATTATTTTATAATTTTTGGGATAAACTTCTTGTCATGATAAAATGCAAGTTGTCATTTTTCCCCCTAAGACAGGGTCCCATGTTTACTTGAAGCTGTCTTAGGACTTTCAGCACCCCCTCTCAAGTCCTGAGATCACAGGAGCACAGCAGACTCCACAGTAACTGAAGTTTTCAACATTTGATAAATATTTATTATTATGGATGTTTTTGGCTCCCCACATTACTAGGCAGGAAAATTTTGATCTATGTCATTAGCTGATTACTTGAAATCTGGCCCATATGTATGAGACAACCTCAGGTGTCTGCGGAACTGTGCAAGGGCTTGAAAATCACTCAGCATCTATCGTGGCTGTGAAGCAAAGTAAGCTAGCTTTTGCTCATGGTTCCCTCCAAAGCCCAGCAGAGAGTCCCGTTGCACTAGAATAAACAACACCGAACTTTCCTAAATCCTCCAATACCCTGACTTGGTCCCCAAGTCACTTCTGTCTGCTGTTTCCTATCTCTCTCACAGCTTTTAAAGTGCATGCCCACAGAAGATTACTGTAAATCCCTAATAAATAATTTTTCCCCAGGATATTCCACATTCTCCCTTGTATGAAAATGTAGGATGTGTGGAGCTGTGGAGACACCTAGTGTGCATGATGAAAGGAGCAACCATAGTACTTTCTCCTGAAAACAAAATTCATCCAAAGGGAAGAGTAACTTCTCGCTCCTCGGGAGTTGCCACGTCATTTGAATAATTTACAGTCTTGCTTGTAGATTGGTAAATTCATACCCAAGATGTGTAAGCACAATAGCAATATATGACAATAGAATTAAAAGTCAAAGGCAGTACACCATTTGTTCTTTCAAGTGTGGGAGATATTTTTTTGAAGTCTTGATAATATTTAGATTTGGCAAAGTAATTGTTCACGTGACTGCTCATATTTCCTGCTTGTAACAGAGGCTGAAATAACTGATGAAAGCTGCTTGGCCATAGGAATCCCAGTGTGTAAGAACTTTCCAGATAAACCCAGAAAGAGATTTA
This sequence comes from Montemys delectorum, assembly GCA_019843815.1. NCBI lineage: Eukaryota > Metazoa > Chordata > Mammalia > Rodentia > Muridae > Montemys > Montemys delectorum. Next base: position 13,554 of record JADRCD010221312.1, read on the forward strand.
AAACTGCCTACTTCCTCCCTTTCCTATGAATTGCTATGTAAGAAAGAATACACATTAGAATGATGTAGTTTGCACAGTGATTTTAAAGGAAGGTCTGTTGTGGAGATGACTCTTCTATAGTGATAAACTTCCAGTGGGGAGGGGAGATGGATTTGAGTTAGTCAAGGAATCAATACTATGACATTATATGCAAGCCTTGAATTCATGTGCATATGTGTGTTTTCTACTGAAAGTCCATAATAGTCTTCATACAATTCTCAAAGGTATCCCTTTGAGCATTGTCAAATCAAATACCCTACGCTGAAGAATTCACAGAAGCCCATTTTCCTCACCATACTAATAAATGCCGCATCTATTCAATTCTGCATTTAATATAAGAAGCTAAGGTCTAAGACAATTTATCTCCCAAGGCACTATGCTGCCTCCTCACTCTGTATCGTGACTGCAAACCCTAGAGTATCTCTCCACTGTTTGGAAACATAAACCTCATTTTTGTGTCTGTTCTATAGTACTTATTACTATCTAGGAATAAGAATCTTTGCTACAACAATCGGATAAAATCTTTCATACTATTGTTATTTTATTTTATAGAATGAACCAGCAAAAGGGACTTGGATACAGTCACATTGCTTGGATATAGTAATGGAAGCAAAATGGATATCTCTAATTTTTTCTTAGATATTGGTTGAGAAGTTGATATTGATCTCCTTCTCAACCAGGATTCCTCCTAGTTTTCCTCTTACTTTGTTTTTTTT
>JADRCD010221315.1:0-44400 GCA_019843815.1 Montemys delectorum
GTTGTAATGTGTGCTTTGAGCTTTAGTAAAGTTTCTTTTATGAATGTAGATGCCCTTGCATTTGGCGCATAGAGGTTCAGAATTGAGAGTTCATCTTGGTAGATCATACCTTTGATGAATATAAAGTGTCCCTCCTTATCTTTGGCGTGAAGCATTTTTATCATTAATGTCTGTGATCTTGGGCCACCATGAGTCCTCAATAAATCTCACTTGTTGTCTTACAAGATGAGGGGTTGCATTAAGAGGATCATTGAAACTTTATGGTGCTCTTGCTGATTAGGAACTACTTTTGAGATAGATGAATCAGGGAAGTCTAAAAATAAAGGCCATGTCTATAGGTTGGACCTACTTTGTAAGAGCAAGAGTCTATACAGCTTCAACACATCCCCAGACTATACATGGTCCATTTAGAGACACCCTCATGTTACTTATCCAAATCTTAAATTTTCAGAGAGCCTATATTAGAAGTCAATGGACCTTTTGACTCCAGACAGGACCTTCTGAGAATTTCTGACTCAACAATTCCAAAGATCTGCTCACCATATAGGTTATCCCTTTTAGTCACAAAGGAAGGGCATATTACTCAGGGGGATTTCCACATCTCATATCTTCAATATAAGAATTATATAGAGAAAGGATATTTGCATTGTTGCTAAATCTCACACAAAAATGCTGAACTTTTCTTTTTTCTTCATTCCCCAGCACAGCTTCTTGGGAACACAAAAAAAGAAGTAACTGAGTAAACATGAAATAAAAAAGTCCAAAAGTAAATAAGGTTATGCTCCCTGGAGATCACACATATAGAAATAAATATGCAAATAAGGAAAACATAGTACCTGTCATAGGAGGGTTTATAATCTAGGGAGAGAGGGATAGCACACAAACAAAGGAACACTAATTGCATAGTCTAATATGTCTATGAACATATCTATATAATGGCGAGAGATAGAAATAGGAATCTATTCATTTATTTACTCTATCAACAAATATTTCTGAAGTTCTTACCATCCACAAAGCACAGTAGCCACACACTGGGGATGTTGTAGTGAACTAGACAAAGCATGCTTTTCTTCTTTTGATTGTTTTGGATTTTTATTTCCCACTACATAGCTCAAGCTGAACTCAAATTGAGAGCTTTCCAACTTTAGCTTCGTCAGCACTGGAATGACAGGACGCATAATGTTCCATGCTTTGTCTCCCTCAACACCTCTATATGTGTGTGTGTGCATGCGTGTGTGTGCATGTGTGTGTGTATGTATGTGTGCGCGTGTACACATGTGTGTGTGCATGCACATGCATGTGTGTGTATGTGTGTGTATGTGTGCATGCGTGTGTCTATGTATGTGTGCACGTGTGCACATGTGCGTGTGCATGCACGTGTGAGTGTGTGTGTGTGTGTGTATGTGTGTGTATGTATGTGTGCATGTGCGCTTGTGCACATGTGCGTGTACATGCACGTGTGAGTGTGTGTGTGTGTGTGTGTGTGTGTATGTGTGTATGTGTGTATGTGTGTATAGGGCAGTTATTGATGTCAGTCTCCATCCTATTTTCTGAGATAGGGTCTATCGCTGAACCCAGTGCTGACTGATTCAGCTAGACCAGTCAGACAAGCAGCCTCAGAGGTGCTGCATTCTCTGTCTTCCAGGTACTGAGATTGCAGGTGGGCTCTGCCACACCTCTATTTTTTGTTTTTCATTTGGATGCTGGAGATGTTCTTTGCCTTTCCCCTTCTTTTACTCCTCATGCTCACAGAGTGAGCACTTTACCAAGGGAGCCAACTCTCTGATCCTCTTTTACTTCTATTTTAATGAGAGTTCATGATTTCAGTTAATTCTTACCTCTGATAGATACTAAACAGCAAAAAATAAATAGCTTGGCACATCCATTACAAAAGAATTACACGAATATATAAAACATCTTCAGAGTTTGCACTCAAGTCTGAGATGTAAGAACTGATTTCATGACAGAAGGATCCACACACACGAACTCTTCTTTCCCCCTTCCTAAATTGGGAGTCAGAAGGTCTGAACAGAAATCAATCCCCGCAATTTATTTTTAACTTCTTTCTTCTTAGCCAGGATTGATTTTTGTCCTTGTGATCAATGGCGCAGAGAATAGCTCCACAGCCCAAGCAGCCGTTCAAGTGTTGGGTCTAGCTGGCCCCACATCTATTGAACAGGACATTAGAAGCTGATTATGAAAGTAATAAGATGAAGATGTTTAAAGGATGAGTCTGATTAGTCCTGCCATCCTGGGGAGGAGTGCTAGCAGACAGACCTGTTGGCTTTAAAAACCAGAGCTCAGGAGTGGCATGGGGAGGACAGAGCTCTGAGACACAGCAGCTATGCTAGAACTTAGCCCTGGGGGTCGGGGGGAGGAGGCATTGGGACTATGCTGCTTCTTTGTCAGCCACTCCTTCCCACCCTTCTTGGCTCCCCCTACCCATACTGTCTCAACTTTATTCCATGCCGTGCCTCTAGTTTGAAGCTATAATGCAAGCCTCCATTCAAAACAACAGCAGCAGCAGCAGCAGCAGCAGCAGCAGCAGCAGCAGCAGCAGCAGCAACAGCAACAGGCCTGGCTTTTCCTCTCTGCTTTTTGCACTTTAGAATTGTTCGATCCTGTAACCTGCATCTTCTATTTCTCCTGGTTTTTCTCTAGCTGAGGACATACTCCACAGGGACCTGAGCCGAACCACATCCACATGGCTTTCTAAGCCTTCTTACTTCTGATGGTTAGACAAGATTGCTTGCACTCTTTTCTGAGAGGAACACTTTGAGGAGAGATACATGCTTTGGAAAGATGTGCTGTGATAATTAGAGCAGGGTTTGCCCTGCCAAGGCCTTACTTATGTCCATCCAGTTCCATGGGACAAACTTGCAGGTTTCCTTTTGCTTCCAGTTGTAACACAGAAAAAATCCTCTGAGAACTCCGAATGTGGTCGTTCTTAGTATTTCCTGGTGCTGTGTAATTGCTTCTGGGGTGTTCTCTGTGTGAGAGGAAAAGATGCAAGGGACACATTCCTTCTTCCCTTGAACTGTCAGAGACATGCTTGTGAAGTAGATGGGAGGTGATTCTCCTCCATTAGAAACACGACAGTTCTCAGCGGATGGAAGGTGATTCTCCTGCATTAGAATCACTACAATTCTCAATGGATGGGAGGGGATTCTACTCTGTTAGAAACACCACAGTTCTCAGTGGATGGGAGGGGATTCCCAGCCATTAGAAACACTGCAGTTCTCAGCATCCTTTCCTCTGCCTTAGATTGGTTTTAGATCCTGGATGATTTTCTTCACCACAGAATATTCTGAAATTTTAGAGAATCCCAACATAAGGGAGAATGTGAGCTAGGCCTTTTATGAATGAATATAATTGTCCTGACACCATATGTTTTATTAGAAGAGATACAGGGAAGATACACAACTTCCCAGGTTCAAATAAAATACTTATAAGCAGTGGCATAGAACACTGATGTGGTCCACTTGGCCTGAGAGCCTTCTTTACAACCATTGCACGGTCCTGCCATTTAAATGACGAACCAGCACAATCCTGTAGATGAATTTGTCTGAGGCAAACTGAATCAAAAACTATGTAAGGATATAAATAAGCATGCATAAGTTCACCATAGAGTAAATGCTTTAAAATATAGCATTATACTGAACAGGTTATATTTTCATATACATATTTGTAACAACAATAATGAAAAATAAGGTCAGGGTTGGAAGGTGAAAGAGGAAGGGGAATGATGGAATTATATTGCAATCGCAAAAATAAATGAGAAAAGTTTTTATAACTGCCCTAGAATTGTTGAATAAACAAATTATAAACTGTCAGTATAGAACCTGAAGATACTGCATTGAAGATTATCTCCACACTGAACAGGCTGTGGATCCGAAAACAGTGTGCACAGGAAAAAATGATTCTGAGTTTTTGGTCTGCATGAGTTTTAGCCCTTTCTCTCTTTTGTTACTTTTCACAAGAAACTAAACAAGTTACCCAAAAGTACACAAATACAGAAGATTTGGCTCCCAGCTGTAACTCTGGGGCAGTTTCTTCAAATGGGACTTCATTTACTATTTACAAGGGCAAAAAACCACAGTAAGTTTAATGAAAATATTGAATATTATATGCATTTCATTAAAAATGTTGTGCTGGCTAGTTTTAAGTCAACTTGATACAAGCTAAAGTCATCTAAGAGGAAGGAATCTCAATCGAGTAACTGTCTCCATAAGATCAGGTTGTAGGCAGGTCTATAAGGCATGTTTAAAATTGTTAACTGATGGGGTGGGCCATTCCTGGGTTTTGTAAGAAAGCAGGCTGAGAAAGTCAGAAGGAGAATGTTAGTAAGCAGCACCCCCCCACACACACAACTGCTTCTGCATCAGCTGCTGGGTCCAGGTTTTCTGCCGTCTTTGAGCTCCTGTCCTGACTTCCTTCAATGATGAAGAGTGATATGGAAGTGTGAGCCAAAGAAACCCTTTCATCTCTAACTTGCTTTCAGGTCATGGTGTTTCAGCCCAGCAATAGAGAGCATAACTAAGTTAATTGTAAATTGTAAATTAAGTGGTGCTTATGTCATGCACCATAAAGCATTCCCTTGTGAACATCAGGTGTCATTCATAAAGCATTCCCTTGTGAACATCAGGTGTCATTCATAAAGCATTCCTTTGTGAATGTCAGGTGTCATTCATAAAGCATTCCCTTGTGAACGTCAGGTGTCATTCATGAAGAGTTGTGTGTTGAAGACTTAGCCCTCTCTGGGAGTACTGTTAGGGAGACACCGAGGACGCTAGGATTGAGACCTAGCTGAAGGAATAGAGTTCTAGAGGAAGGTGCTTAGCTTGTGGTGGACATGCCTCCTCCCCTTTCTCCCTGGCTTTTCTCATTTTCCCTTCCCTCCTCCACTCCTCCTCCTCCCTCATATTGGCTACTAGGAAGTGAATAATCTCTGCCATATTTTTTCTGACAGCATGATATTCTTCTCCACCTACAGGCTCAGAAATGCAGAGCCAAACTATAAAGGACTAAACCCTCTGAAACCATGAGCTACAAGGAATCTTTCCTATGCCGTCGCATGAATACATGCAGCTTAACAAATACAACCTACACATGTGTGTTATTTCTTTCTGTCATTCTGAAGCACCTCATTTCAAATCAAGGAGTGATTTGCTACCTTCTCAACTTTCGTCCATTTATGTCATCTCTAGATTTTCTGCTTTCCTTCTTCTCCTTTTTTTTTGACTCTCCAGGTTATATCATACCTTTTCCCCATCTTTTTCTTTGATTCCCCTCTCCATTTGTCACTTAGAGCAATCCCACCTGTCTGGCCTCTCTCATCTCTGTGCCTTATCCTCATCACCTCATTCAACAAGCAGAATGCCCTTCATTGTTAGGGTTCAATTCTTACAAGGCTACAGGATTATAAATCACACCATTTGTATGTTACATATGATCTTGTGTATAAGTGTATGTGTATTGGCGGTGGGGTGCATGAATGCATGTGTGTGAGTATTTATATGTGACACACTGTGGATGATGATTTAAAAGGGTGTCTATATCCACAAGCTCTCTGGGGTCAAACATTATGTATTTAAAGTCAGCTTAGCCCTCTGCTTGTTCTGTGACTTTGTTGCCTTGTGTTTTCTTGTCCCTTGATGTTTCTGCAAACATCAGTAGGATGGGTGTGGTGCCCACAGTATCCAACACTAATCCATTCTAATTGTAGAAAGGTACATTAGACTAAGTTCCCCCAGCCATGGATGTTCTGTGCAGGGAATATTACAGAAACTGGCCTTCATCCTGCATAGGATAGGGGTGGGCATGACACTGTCAATACTTTTTTATTGTTGTTGGTACACCTTGTATAGTGTTCTTGCCTTCTCAAAGGATGGTGGACTCCTTGATGTCACTGCCTCCTTGACAATAATTGACCCAGTGTTGGCACAGAGGTGCTCAACATGCCCTTGCCTATAGATAAATGTTATGCATAACACAGTGAAGCCAGAACTACTATCCATCATGCAGTCTCAAATATGAGAAAGTTCAAGGCAGTGTGAATTTGTTCACAGCATTAATTAATATGTGGATTCCACACTGGTTGGTTAAGAACATCTTGTCCTTGGCTGCTCTGTTGCCCACAGGTAGGTGAACATTCTTACAGCTCCTGATTTCATGTTGAGCTGTTATCAACCAATCAAAGGAAAATTTGATGAAAAATCACTACCCACTTATGGAACAATCCATGCAATTGTCTCTCATCTCTGTTTTATCTTTTTATTTCTGACATAGGAAAGAGATTTTAGAAGTATATAAAAATGAAAAAAGCCTGGGGTTAAAAGTCAGAAGATTTGAGGTTTACCTTGAACCCCAAGTTTAAGCAACAAAGTGACCTAAAGTAGTCGGTTTGGACCTTGGGCCCTTTAACTATAAAATGATAATGTAATTAAATCTCTTGGGTTGTATTTGAATCAAATGAGAATCAGAATAATAAATTCAGACTCTGTGGTGGTGGTGGTGGTGGTGGTGGTGTGTGTGAGTGTGTGTGTGTGTGTGTGTGTGTGTGTGTGTGTGTGTGTGTGTGTTAAGAGAGAGAAATCATATAAGGTTGGACTGGAAGGTGAGGGAGGATCAGTGAAGAGTCAGTGGAGGGGAATAAATTTGATCAAAGTATATTGCATGATATTATTAAAGAACAATGGAAAACAGTGAAAATAAAGAAAAACTAAGAGCTAGAGCACTGCAAAGATTCCAGATGCGGTGACATGAACATAGCTTTCCAAGAGAGGACCAAGATAACAATAAGACACATTATATACCCTCAAAGTCAGTATAGTTCTACAAATGGGCCAACTTCCTACTGTACAACTAGTAAGTACAGGAAGAGTACTATCAACAAAGAGCCTACAATCCAGAGGGAAATAAAGATGAATGGGATGGGAAATTGGAGGACAAGGAGGACAAGCCACTATGAAATTGGTTGACCCTAGGCATGGGTCTTTATTATTTGCCCTATACTAGTCATCCATTAGAGAGGCTTCAGAGTAGACAACTTAGACTTATTCTGGACCATCTAGTGGTACTGACCTTGTCAGGACGTAGTAACCTCCATTTAAATCTGAACTCTGTCACTTTGGGACTGCCTACTTTCTTTAGGCCATTCAACTCATTAGCAAATATGAACTCTATGATGTCTGCCTCCCCAAGGTAATTTGTTCATGGGAACTAACTTGTATTCATTAATAGTAATCTGTGACACATATAGGATTGGTGCTTTCTATTTTTGGTCCCCCTAGAATGTCATCCTGACTGAGGATAGAAAGAATCATTTCATAGCTCTATGTTTGGCCAATGTGATCAGGTGATTATACATACCTACTACATAGTCAGTCTCCAGAAGGCATTATATGGCTACAGGCATATTTCTCTGCAAATTTTCCTGAACAAGTAATATAAAATAAGAATCTCTCTCTGTCTCTCTCTTCATCTCTCTGTCTTTCTCTCAGAGTGTTTGTGTGTCTGTGTGTTTCTGTGTGTGCATGCTGTGAAGATGAATTTATTCCAATACTTTATCATCAGTAGTAGTAGTCATATATTTGTCTTTCAGAAAAGAAAATCTGAATTTCCAAGGTCATTAAATCAACAAGGGGGAGAAGTCATTTTCAAATCTATTTCTAGGGTACCATCTAATGTGATTTATTCTTAAAAAATTGGGGAAAGTATTCCCTTTGAAGACACAGGTAATTGGAAACTGGGTTCCTTTGTTATATCTGATGAAATACAGGTGGTCAGAGTTAAGCACATTAATTCTTCTGGCCATTGTATCTAATCACAAGCTCACTGTCTTTCTTGCTCATCATCTTTCTCTTGCCTACTGACATTTGTAACAAGCAGGGAGGTAGGTTAGTGATCTGGTGATGGTTTTGATGAGTAGTGAAGCTGGCTACCTGGCTGACAATGGTAGTAGTTGCTTCATCAGTAGTTTATGACAAGTGACTTGACTGGCAAGTTCGTTACTCACTTCTCCATCCTCCTCCATCCCTATAGACACATACCATGAAAGAGAAAGAAATATTGGCCTCTGCTTCAGGATTTCCTCCCCAATCTATTCTTGGTGAAGCTATTGTGGCACTCTTATTGTTGGTACTAATAAAAGGTTTTATGTACAAATCTGAATTGAAGAAGGCCCTGCCTTAGCATTGAGATACAGTGTTGAGTAATAGATTCACTCTTTCTCGACACTACGATATAAAAGAGGGTATATACAGAGGGTAAAATGAGCAAACTCAAGTGAGACAAACACTGAACTCTGAACAGTTTAGCATCGGAGACGACTGGTTGATAGGATGTTGTCTCGTTCCATGTGCTGCACCAATGAGATACACAGGTGGGGAGGAACCTTAGCAAAGCTGCTTTGGGAAAGGAACTCACATTACCTGAGGTGTTTCCTTCTACCATGAGAAAGCTGCCATGACAATCATCATCAGTATAGACAGGATCGCAAGTGTTTGGTGAGAATTATGGCTGTCTGTTGACTCATTTTTAAAATGTAAATTTCACTGTATTGCTCATGCTGACCTTAAATTCTGAAGATGAAGTAGTGATTTCACTGTCTTGATTTCCTGGGCATCTGGGACTGCAGGCATAAAATTGGACACTTATGGTCCAGTATTGGAGAATACTGTCTCTTTGTTCTTAAAATAAAGAAAAAATTCTATTAGTGGTTAAGTGGAGAAGGGGATTAAGGCTTAAAAACATTGTGATTTATTTTTGAATACCCTGAATGGAGTTAATGAGCAAAGGATTTGCAAAAGGTAATTGTACATCTTAAAGGTTCCAATATCCCAGTCCCTCCTTTAAAGAGTAAGAAACAAGATCTGAGCCATGTGATAGTCAGCTGATACATATCCACAATTGTGGCCACTTCTCTTCATCTATATTATTCAAATTGTATTAGACCCAGCTCAATCTCCTAGCCAGAAAAGCTTCTAAATGTCATTTTCTATGAGAGCAGCAGTCCTTGTATAAGCCAAACTTATTTCCATTGTGGTTCTTCTTACGCAAAAATTCTGATAGCAGCACCTTTCAGTCACGGGTATCAACAGAGCATTGATTGCTCAGGGACTGGGAAGCTGACTGGAACTCAACACAGAGAGATCTAGATCTACGGTGGACATCCTGTTTGTAAAATTGCAAGTGGAGTGATATGGGATCTATCCCTCTCCACAGAGAAGTTTGAGAGTTTCACTCAATGCAAGGATTGTCATAAGCTTTAATAAAACATAAATATTTTGTTCCAATTCCAGAGTCACCATTGACTTGCTAGTATTTTGGAGTATTTTGTATAACTTCATTATATGTCAGTTTTATTCCTGAACATAAAATAGAAGGCTAGTATGTACAGATGAACAGTACTTGACAGAAATGCTCAGAAATGCTACCTGCTATTAATCTCTCTAACCTAATATCTAATAATAGTTATATTATTAAAATAATAACATTAAATATTATTATGGATATTAAATAATATCATGGAAGTTAAGCACTCAAAAATATTTATTTCTGTTCTCATATTTCCTGTATCTGCTTATAAATCCAGAGGCTCAACAACTGAATTCCCAGTGAGGGTCAGGAAGTAACTCACTGGCTTTGATTTCCTTTTTGGTATGCACATTTCCCTCTGTACACTAGGAAAGGCTATCATTCAGAAACAGAATGTATGAAAATAAATAATAAAAGATATGTCAGGTTAAGCTTGGCAACAGCAAGAATGGGAATAGTCAAAAGGGACAGATATATTTAATGACCAATACATTTATCCAAAGGAATCATTTACCCTGGCTAGGAGCCCAATTAAACCTGTAAAATGGAAATTCAGAAAATCAGATTAACGAGCCAGTCATTAGTAAGGGAAAGACCCAGCTAATTCTGTGTTTAGCATGAAGGATGGGCCCAGAGCAAATAATTGGATGACATTCATCAAATGTAAAATAAAAGGTGTCACAGACAGGGAGAGTAGTAATAATCTCTGGGATTTACAGTGCTAGGAAATTTGCTTGTAAGAAAGAGAAAAGTTCATCAAAATAGATTAATAGTGGCTAAACTTTATTCCTTCCTGTGTGGTTGCCAGAGAGTCACACAAATAATAATGGAGAGACAGCAAATACATCAGCTGGTTGTCTCCATAGCACTTTGAAGCTCCATTCCTGAGGATGTGGTGTTTAAGACACTGTATGGAAATAAGCCTTTGACCATCCACGCCTGGACAGAAATGGAGAGAAATTTTGTGTGCCCACCTGTAGTCATGAAACTATGGAGAAGGCAGACTCACAGCCTTAGTGGATACGCAGATTAATCTCAGAACATCATTATTCACTTGTTAGTTAAGTGTTAATTTCCTGTTCATTCCTGGGCCAGGGTTTAAGCAGAGAGAGGAGTAAGAAAGCCAGTGTTCACTTTCTGGCTGCAGTTATGAGAGACTAAGCCATGTTGGATGTATTGGCTGAGCTCTTTTTGATCCAGTCTCCTGACCTGAAATGTATAGACGCGATGAGGTAAACTGTGCACTGCAACGTCTTTGATCTCCTAACACCGACTGAATGATAGCTGCTGTTACATTTGTTTATGCTACCTCACATCTTCAAAGAAGACCTGGCTTTTAAAATGTCCCATCAGTGTCATAACAGGCTGTCTAGGAATGCAGAGAAACATACACACTTGTCAGTTGCAAAGCTTTACAAGTATGATTTAAAAAAAAAAAGATGTAAGAATCAAACAGATATGTTCTGTTTTATAGTGAGATTAGTAAGACAGAGTTCTGATTCTTCCAGCTACTTAGAGAGGGGGTACAGTTGTAGAGCAAAGCTTTCTGAAGTTCAAAGTTGTCTTTGACTAGTCACTTGGCCTCATATAGCTTTTATAATGGTACAGTGAAGAATAGCTAGAGAATTTATAAAGGAGCTAAGGAACTTCTGGAGTGTGGTTGATGCGCCCAACAAACTCTAGGTAACTGATTATCATATATCCACAGTCTTCCTGGAGATCAGCTGTGTCAATCATTTCTGTTACTACAATAAAATACCACATCTGGATAGTTTGTTTATAAAAATAGAGATTTGATTTCCCCTGGTCTGGGGGCCAGCAAATTTAAGCTTGAGGCTAATTCATTGCCAGAAGAAGGTTCATCTCCTACTTTCAAAATGTGGCCTTCCCATCCAGAGACTGCCCCACCTGGGGATCCATCCCATATACAGTGGTCACACCCGGGTGCTATTGTAGGTGCTGGGAAGTGATTGCTGGGAGCCTGATGTGGCTGTCTCCTGAGATGCTCTGCCAGAGCCTGACAAGTACAGAGGTGGATACTTACAGCCAACTATTGGACTGAGTGACGGGTCCCCTATGGAGGAGTTGGAGAAGAGACTACAGGAGCTGAGGGGTTTTCAGACCCGTGGGGGGAGAAACAGTATCAACTGGCCAGAACCCCCCCCCCCCCCGCAGTGTTCCCGGGGACTGGACCACCAACCAAAGAGTACACATGGAGGGACTCATGTCTCTGGCTGTGTATGTGGCAGAGGATGGCCTTGTTGAACATCAGTGGGAGGAGAGGCCCCTGGGTCATGTGATGCCCGGTGTAGGGATGGGAAGGCAGGAGTGGGTGGGTGGATGGGGGAGCACCCTCATAGAGGCAGTGGGAGTGGGTATGTGATAAGGGGTTTCCTGAGGGGAGACCTGGAGAGGCGTGACATCTGAAATGTAAATAAAGAAAATATTCAAGGAGAGAAAACAACAACAACAACAAAAACCAAAATATGGCCTTCTTCTCTGTCCTCTTCAGGCGAAGGGGAAGAGAAAGGAAGGAGGTTTCATTCATCCCTAGGGCATTTGTACCTCCATGAGGGAGGAATCCTTGGGAGTTGGTCTTTCCTAAAAGATTCTACCTCTTAATTTTACTGCATTTACACATCAGGTATTAATATGAAATCTTGGAGAGAATTTAAACATTTCGTCAATAGTAGTCCATTGCTGTATTCTCTGTCCAATTCTTGGTTTCTGTCATGTACAAAATGTCCTCATTCCATCTTAGGGACCTCAAAGTCTTAACTTGCAAACAACCTCAAAGTCCAAAGCCAAAGTATCCTTTAAATACCATCTAAATCACACATGGATGAGACTTAAGGTGTGATTGACTCTTAGACAAATTGTTCCCTAGCTCTGGGTCCTTACATGTATAACAGAGTGATGGGTTAGATGAAGGCTGGATATCTCAATGCAAAACAACCAAAGCAAGTAACAGGAAGAAGTACCGGATTTCAAGTAGATCCCAACTCTAATAAAGCCACCTACTTTAGTTCTGAAGATTGAAAATGATCTTGGTTTGTCCTGTCTTCTAGGCAGATTGAGGTTGAACTACACCTATAGCTTTTCTGGGGATAGCCCACACAGCAAAACTCACGGATTGGATTGGAGAACCTGCAGCTCTCCTAGGCTCTAGTTCCGTAATTGATGGTATGTACTCTTGGGAAGAGTCTCAACCCCATGGCCTCACTGTGAGTTTCTCAAGTGGAAGCCTCTGTGTTCTGGCCGCACTCTTGTCACCTAGTTAAGACTCAGCTGAAGATTCATGCCTGTAGCATCCTCTTCCTGCTCCCTAGGACTTTTCATTCTTGGAAACTGATGGAGGCAGTCATGCTTCTGTAGCTCTTGAACTCTGCCTGAAGAGATAGTACCAGAGGAATGACCTTGAGGTTCATTCCTTACACTTTCTAGAGACATGGCCAGGGCCACACACAAGGCCCAACAAGGCTATCCAGAAAGATCTGCAGTATAGTCTGAGAAAGAGAGGCTTAGTGGTGCTGGATAGCAAGCCCCAGGCCCTTTAAAGCTTTCTGTCCTCAAAACCCTGATTTTCTGGACCTATCATGGGAGTAGTACCTTTGGAAGTCTTCCAAATGCCCCAGGGACCAATATTCCATCCTCTTAATGAATGCCATCTGCCTTCCTTCTATTCCTCCCCATCTCTTTATAACATGTTTCCTTGACCGCACCTTTGGCCTTCTTGCCCAAGCACATCTTTTAACTGTTTACATGACCACAGTCAGGATTTTCTAAATCTCAAAAGTACCACTTCCCCGTGGAACACAAGCTCTATTGAAAATGAATTCTCTCATCTTACAAGCTGTCTAGAATTCATGTGACAGCAGTACCTTTGCTGAGATGTTTCTCCCACCAAATATTCTAACTCTGTACATTGAAATTCTGTTGTCCACATATATTGGATCATACTACCATTTCAGTTAAGTCCTTTGAAGGTAGACTGTCCTTCAGTATCTAACACATCATTCCTGGTTCTCATCTGAAATCTCATTGGCATCGTGTTTCCTGTCCTCATTTCCACCAGCAGACTGATCATAACTGCTTAAGTCATTTCTAGGAAGACTAAAGAATTCTCTGAAGCTTGCTTCACCTTAAGGCTCTATTCATTGCAATATGTGCCTTTTCTAGCATTGATTTCGATTTCCAAAGCCCTTTCCATGTATTTCTCGTATATTTTAGCAACAGCTCATTTCCAGTGTCAATTTATGTATCATACTATTTCTGTTGTTGAGATAACTTATCTTAAGCTGAGTGACTTATAAATATCAAAACTATAGTTTTCATTGTGACCAAGAGGCTGGCAAGTCTAATATCAAGGCAAAGGTGTGTCTATTGTATGTAAGAGCACTTTCTCTGCCTGTGACTTTGTGTCTTGCACACTTTGCCCTCATACAGCAGAATGGATAAATGGTTGAGAGAGGCTAAAGTTAGTTACCTGTAATCGTTATAAGCCTTTGATGGTCTTCACTGAATCAAGTGTTCACATCTATTCACCTTCTAAAATACCCTACATCTTAATATTATAACACTGGTCATTAAACTTCAACATACATTTTAGAAGAAATGCAAACATTAAAATTGTGGCACTTGTGTTGTCTAGGAAAGAAGGAAGCCTCAACAAGGTCATAAGACATGAAGGCACACTGACAGGAATATGTATGGCCCAGGAGTAAATGTTGAATGCCCTGTAAAAAAGCAAGAGGTAAAGTTCAGAAGCTGATTGACAGGACCACAGTAAACTGATGGCAACTAAGACCTTTCCATGGACTCTTGAGGCTTGTACGTAGGTTTAGGCATTATTGAGTTTTGGAAAATACAAAGAGGTACATAGTCAGATAAAGTGGGAAGGAGACATCTTAGTATCTGCGGGAGATTCTTTGCTTGCATAAGTACTTGGGGAAGCACTTGGGCTGTATGGCCTTCCTATAGCCCTCTAACATGTTAGAGCATTCTATGGTCCATAAGAACAATAATCTGTATTCATTACTGAAACATGAACATTCTAAGTTGTGTGTGAGATTGTGTGTGCCAAAGGGCAGATTCAGTGAGGATCTATAGAGAACTAGATTTTAAGCACAGCATGTATTTGGGGTGCTTAAATGTTATCTCATATAGAGGACTCTCCTTAGGGGTTGATAAAATGCCTTAGGGCAAAATGGACAATGGTGTGAATGAATTAAGTGCTATTGAATTGTGCATTTAAAAAATTTAATTATAGGAATTTCATATCAATTAAAAATTATCACCACTATGAATAATAGCAGTCAGGAAGTTCAGGTGAGGAGCGTAGAGGTGTGTGAAGATTGCTGTTAAAGATCTAGTTCTCTGGTATTCAAAGTCTGGTCCTCAGATAGCAACAGCAGCAAGAAACTTATTAGAAGAGACCATTCATTGACTCCAACCAAACTCAATATAATCAGACACGGGGCTCAGCAGTATGAGTTTTCATAAGCCATCCAGGTGATTCGGAAGCATGTTAAACTCAAAACTATTGATCTAGTTTTTTGATTGGCATGTATGTTTGTATGCTTTGATTTTGTAATTAAAATAGAATCAAATCAAACAAATAAATTCACAGGTTCATGCAAGGTCTAAGAGTGTGCCCACGCCCAAGAGTTACATTTTAATTCGAGTCTATGAACTTAATGATTATTTTAAAAAGTAGGAATTCTTCATAACCATTAATCTTAGTATGTCAACACACATTCTAAGACAAACACAAAACAATGTAGATTTATGACAAGTACTTTAGAAAAATAAAAATAAAAATTCTAGAATTAAAATCTCATTAGAAAATGAAGACCTGTAATAGCCCTAAACATGAAGGAGAGAACCAGTCACTCTTCACTTACAGCCTTAACTTCTGCACCTTAACATTTACAGGCTTTCCCCAGGCTCTGCCTTATGCTGAGTTTAACATCTGCCCTACCTGGCAGCTTGAAGTACCTAATTTGGGGTCTTCAAATCTGTGAAGGAAAAGGAGGACAGCCATGGGGAGGTCATCCTTCAGAATGAGGAGTGATGGGTGTCTTTCAACAGAGACATTACACCCCACTGCTCCCAGCAGTTCCTGATGATGGCTGCCAGCTTTGGTCAGGAATGAGGTCCTGGCTGGTGTCCAGCATGTGCTTGGTGAGAAGGGAGCATGTGCTGGAGTAATTGCCACTGCAGCAGCCTGGCTGTTATTGTCCTCCTGCTATTTTCTCTGAACAGGCCATGTTATCTTCTTCAGTGAATATTAATTTCCCCTGAGTTAGGGTAATTGGACCAAGAGCAGCCCTCTGCAGAGCCGTTCCATATTGGCAGGACTCTTCCACAAACCCAGGCTTGTGGACCAGTTTTTGGAGTGATACCATGTCATCTAATGAAGGATCCTTCTTTTGCCAAGTGAAGTGGCTGAGCATCTTCCTGTTCTCCTACTTCTGAATAAACAGAAGTTTATACATTCCATGTCTGGACTTTTCTTCTTACCTCCAATGCTTTTACTCAGCTTGCACATGGGAAAGATCAAAAAGCATCTGTCCAATGCATGGATTTATGAATATGAATGAAAATTATCACCATCAGAAATGAAATGAAATTTCCCAGTAGTGACGGTTTGAGCCCTGCTGATCATTTAGACTCCAACCGATGCTTATGATCATGGTGCTGTGGTTGCAATGCATTAATAAATTCTTAAAAAATAACAGATACTGGGCAAATAGATTATGATTGAAACTGATGCTGTTTGCTTCCTTGTTTTCAGTGGAAAAATGTACATTAGGCATGTTCATCTGCAAAGCACAGTGACAGCATACAGAATCGTCCAAAGCTTTTACTTCGGAGCACAGGGATTATCATTGTAATTGTGTATATACTGGCTCAGCACCAGGACATAGAAATACTCAAGAATTCCATGGGATCAGAGCTTCAAAAAAACTAATGTTAGATAAACCCAAAAGGGTAATTTTGAGTCTATTGAGGGTACTCATGGACAGGAGAGTATTTTCTAACTTGGGTCACCATCTGATCTCTTCTTGTTTCTCCCATGATCCAGGTGACAATAGGTGGAAGAGCAAGCTACTACGTGTCCTACCGGAGAGAGGCCTTTGCCCAGATAAAGCTGCCCAAGTACTCCTTGCCAAAGGTACCGCACATAACACCTGCTGTCTGAGACTTGCTAGACAGAGCCAGCGATGGAGAGGCAACCTGCCATTGAGGTTTAGTGTGGAGCACTCCTAAAGGATTTTGGCCACTGTTGATGATGCTGCGTGTGAGCACTCTATTTCTTTCTCAGCAGCATGGCAGGCAGGAGTTTGATTTCCGATAGTGCATGGGTGTGGTAGGATCCTGCGCTCTTTGATAAAAGTGAGAAAGGAAGACTGGCTTTGAAACAAGTCTCTTCAGAGCAGACTCCTTTCAAAAGCAGTGCTGATGACAAACAGGAGATAAGTTTGTCCAGCAGGCGCAAAGCTGCTACATGAGTAGCTAAAAGGACACAGAGAAGTTCTCTGCATTGTTGGTTTTCTTGCTTCTCTCTGCATTGTAAGGGTAAATATGAGCACGTGCTACTTTTTCATGTTCCACTCTCTCACTGAGTAGATGAAACAGCCTAACTTACTAGGACAATAACATCAAGTGCCAACATTTCAACTCCTCCACCGGAAGTTTATAAAGTTTATGCTTTGGGTCCCACTTTACATGAATACCAGCTTCTAGATGAAGAGTTCACTCTGGTTTCTCTATGAGTAGATCTTGTTAATTCGTTGTGAACAAGACCGCGATGTTATGGCATCCCTTAATGTGGCTGCAGGAGGCCATCCTGGGGCACGCACTTGCCATGTCATGTGATAGGAAGACATTGGCCTCTAAGATGAGGCTAAGAAACAGCGTGTAGGCTACCTGAGCACAGAGTGGGATGATTATGGGATAAGAAGGTACATCCTTCGCTTCACATCCCTTGGTATTTTAGTTGCTCGTATGGGTGTATTCATTCTACCGAGTATTCATTCTTTATTAATTTATTCAACTTTTCTTTAATTTAACTGGGCAATCTATGTTAAACATTGAACTGTTTAAAAGTCATTAAATGATGGAGGGTTCAAATTATAAAACTCAATCTCTCTCTTCTTTTTATTCTTTGCCAAAATTATTAATTTTTAATGGTTTTAATTAAAATAGAATTCCACCATTGCCCCTCCAAATAGAACTTCATCATTCTATGCCCATTTCCTCCTTCCGGCCCTACCAGGCAACACCCAAGCCCCTGTGTGCACTGACTCTCAAGTTGATCCTCTCCTTGTCTTTGATTATATTTGTTATATGAATGTTTATGTATGTGAATGCAAATGTGCATAAATACAACCTGCGGTGCCAAAGTTTTGGTTTGTAAGATGGAAATCTGGATTAGACAACCAGTAAAGGGGCTCAGCCGTGGAAGGGACTGATTCACTTCCTTCCAGTAGTCAAGGAGGATACAGTCTGGCTTCTATGATTTGATTCAGAGAAAAAGTAAGTTGTCAAGAGAAGGGCAGGAGTTGGTCAAGAAGACTTTGATTAGAATCTTCTCTGTGGTCCTTGACTTCAAATTACAGAGTGTGCCAATGCACCACACTTTGGGGCACTGAGTTCTGAGTCACACATAGGGAGAAGAAAAGCTTGCCAATTTGTTTCAGCAGTCAATATGGCATTGGATAGATATGACTGGGTATAACATTAATGAGTTAAAATTGTGTTGTAGCCTCACTAGCTCTTGTGTACATGGCTTAACTTAATTTCTTGAACTCTGAACACTTTATAAAAATCAAAATATTTGAAAGTAATAGAAATCAAATAAGTACGTGTTTAATAACATATTTAAAAACATTTGCTAAAAAATGTCAAACTATAGCCAGAATAGTAAATATGGTAACAAATATTCCTTACCTGCTAACATCAAATAAACATAAATTTAGTAAAATATACTAAAACATTTTTAAAAATTGAACTAGCCATGGATTGAATAGTGAACGCAATGCAAGTATTTTCTGCCTGCTAAAACTTATAGTCTGTTAGACAAGCACCATTAGGTAAGCCAGTGTAAGTATACGGAGGATTCTAGAAGTCTAAGGAGCATTTTCAGACAAAAGTACATCTAGTTGAATGTGGATAATGGTAGCAACTTCCTAGAGAAAGCTATGTTTAAGATAATATAATAAAAACTGTAAAATTTGACCTGTAAACAAAGGTACAAGGATGGTAGGTAATATAAGATTGTCTTATTACCTCGGAGGAATGGGTTCCATGCTACCTGCAGCTGTCAAAACTCATAGATGACTAAAGTCTCTTGTACAGCTAGTGTGGCATAGCATTTTCATAACCTATGCACATCCTTTCTGAATACTTAAAGTCATCTTTGAATCTATGCCAATATTGTTTAGGGGATCACAAAAAGAAATAGCATTTGTTAAGCAAATGCGTATAATTAACTGCACACTGTTCTCTGGAGAACAGATTGGGAGGACCAACTGCACTTGCAAAGGTTTTGTTTTAACAGCAAACATGGCTCCCTTAACAAAGTTAAAATATGCCTTGTGAAGTTTGGTTGCAGAGTTTGGCAGAATGGCTGATGAAAAGGGCAGATCCCATATTAAATAGCCTTGGGGGAACATAGAGGCTGGTTTCTGATTTTACTCTGGTTTCTCGATGAGTAGATTTTGTTGGAAAATCGTTCAGGATGCTGCCTGCAGGATGTACCCATCAAGTAGTCTAAAGCCAGCCAGGAAGCCGCTATGAGAGGAGGGGAATGGGAAAATTCAGCCATGAACTTCCTAAAGGAGGATGCTGTGTTCCCCAACTTCCAGGCCTTAGCCTTCAATGTGTGTTTCAGGAACCTTCCAAACCATCTCTCCACTGTAAGAGCTTTACAAACATGTTTACCTCTTTATGAGGGCAGGTTTTATGAAATTTTAACCTCCTTAGAAAAGCAATAGTTCAGTCCCTTAGGTGTGTGGCTGCAGGTGGGGTACAAATGAGGCCCTGGATTGATTTCCCCACAGAGCAGTCCATTAATGATTAGCAACCCCACGGCGACTTATCGTGGAGGCATATCCAACCAGGCATGCAGCCCTTCATAGAAGTGCATCCAGATAGGCTTCTCATTAATACAAGACTGCTGTGAAGGCAGCTGGATGGTGATCGATCATTTTATTAGCTGGGGTTGGCCGGGATTTTCATAATCAGGGCTAAGGAGCTAGGGGCAGAGAGGATAAAGGCGGGTCAGTTCTTTCTATCGTTTAAGAGACTGAGACAACTTGTTTCATGCAGTGTTGTAGCTGCTGTTAGGTGTGTTGGGCAAAAACAAAATGATGGAAAAGTTTCCTGTTATCACTGCCCCTCAGGCTCCCGTTCACAGCCTATCTGTTCTGAACATGCATACCTTGACTTTCGAGAGGGTGAGGTGAATGACATTAGTAATGAGCAGATTTATTAAAGTGAAGAGTACTTCGTCTAGGCTTCTGTAGTTCCCTTGTTGGGCACGGGGTTGGGACTCTCATCCCATAAGCATGACACTTATGCACCAATCAGAAAGCATGGTGGAAGAGAATAACAGCAATGGTAGAGAAAAGACAGCTGAACTTCTGAGCAGAACCCGAAATGCCACTTCAAGCTCAACTACTCACCCATGAGCCTGGGTCTGCTCAAAGTGAAATGTCATAGCAACACTGAAACCTTGTAAGGAGCCCATGAATGGCTCACTGCATGTCTAGTGTAAGGTGCTCAGCTGTCATTTAGGGGGAGATAAAGTAGTGTCCTTAATCAGCCTGCTATGCAGATCAAGCTTAGAGTAGAATTGTGTCTCCTACAGCACTGGCCTCCATATTGCTTAAGGCCGTCCTCTACCACCTTGGAGTTGAGCCCAACATAGATCTTTCCGTCTCTTAGGTTCTAAATTTTTTCTCAAGTTGGAATTCTAAAAGTCGTTTCTACAAGAGACAAACTTTGTTTGCTTTTTTCTCAAATGTATTGGGTTCTAGTGATGCCCACAAACTTTGCCTGAGCTCCATATTCTGGAAAACGGCCAAAGTTAAGGAATACACCTCCGTTTTGTGTTCGGGGAGGGGCTTATCCCCAAGGAGCTGTTTTCCCAAGAGACTTGCTAAGAGTTACGGTGTCTGACATGTTCTCTGTCACATGGCCATATTTACATTCTTGCTCTCCTCCAAACAAATGTGGACAAAACTCCCAATAATTTGGCTTAACCAAACTTAAATCTGGCTTTTCTATTGCCCTCTCTTCTTGAACTTTGCCCATCCTCAAGCTTGTACATGCAGCTGAGGACTTGGGCAAACAGCGCAATGAGGGGCAGCCATCTGCCTGACCCCAAAGCATTTCTGAGTATCACTTGGCTTCAAAGCAAATTTCTCCTTCAGTTGTTTGGTTATGTCATCTCTATGTCCTGCTATAATACTTGGTCCCTTTTTATTTGATATTTCTTTTTTAAAAGCAAATCTTGAGGTTTGGGAGAAACTTTTGTAGATAAAGTACTTGACATATAAGTGGGAGAGTTCAGATCCTCAGCATCTTTCTAGTGCCCACATCTGATCCCACCTCTGGAGAGTCAGTGTCAGGGGGTCCCCTTAAGCAAGCTGATGGAGCTATACTATGTATTCAGGGTTTAGCAGAATACCCTGCCTCAGTAAACAAGTTTAGAATAGTTAAGGAAGACTTCTGAAGTCAAACTCTTGTCTTAACACACAAGCTTCTACATATATGTGAACACACATACATATAAAAAAAACATATTACACCCACATGCACGTGCAACAAAAACTAACTGAAATATATAAGAATAAAAAGAACAAGAAGAGATTTAAAAGCACTCCTCAGCAAGGCACGATGGTACATGCGTATGATTCAAACACTTGGGAGGTCGAGCCAGGAGGATCTGTAGCTCCAGGCCAGCCTTGGTCATGTTCTGGGTTTGAAGCCAGTCTGGGATACATTAAACCCTTTTGTAAAATAAAACAAAACCAAAGCAGTTCCCTCTGAAGTACTTGCAGATATTATATCAGAGTTTGAAATAGCTTTTCCTTATCTGAGTCAGAGTATGCAGTAATTTGTCAATAGGATATAGTTAGTCCCATTGTGAATAGTGAGGTGGGGGAAGCGATTTCCTTAACATTATTATAAAAAACAATGACAAGGATATTACCTTGTGTCTCCTTACCTAGGTTTGGTAGGTCACAGCCAGTTTCCTTAAGGATTTATGTGTAATCCTAATGTGTTTACAAATTCCCATTCTGTCTTCCATGTACTGCTAGCCGCCCTCTATCCTCCCATCCATGTAGTCCATGCGACCTTGAGACTCCTGCAGCCATCCTTACAAATGACCACCCATGTGTCTTACCTCTCTACCCTTCTTTTCGTCTGTCTGTCTGGAATAGTTGGCATAATACCCCTTGCCCAAGTCCACACTGATACCCTTTCCATTTCTATATGCCCTTCTTCTAACTATCTCTTAGAAGTTGCACTTCTTTTTTTAATTAGTTAATTTATTTTTTTACACTCCATATTTTATTTATCCCACCCCCATCCACCCTCCGACTGTTCCACATCCCATACCTCCTCTTCTTAAATTCTTCTTATGATCTGTGTGCTCTCTGAGTGACTTCATCCATTATTTGTTTATATTGGTGACAAGTGCATGAACAGCCGCAGCTCATCTCTCACCACTTCCAAGCCCTTTACTGAATTGCCTGTTCAGAGTGCATCCTCTCACATGCCTTGGATAAGAAGCACAGACATAAGCTAGTATCTGCTCTGCATTCTCTGAGCTTCATCGTTCTTTTTACTTAATTTTATATCCTGTTATTTACTTTGTAAACTTTTGTTCTGCATGTATTCTACAGCAAACTCTTTGCAAAATACTAGAAATAAAGTAATAAATATGATAGTTTTTGCTTCCTGGAAGCTTAGTGTTCAATGAGAAAGACAATAAACAAATAATTATGTGTGATTACTTTATCACTAATTACAAATGCAATTCATGATATCTAAAAATAAAGAGACCAGTTTTACAAGTTAGACACTGTCTATGTATTCTCCCCCAATAGATTTTCTAATATGCCACCAATCCATTTTACAGAGAGACATTACTAAGAACCTACTTCCTTAGTTGAGGTCTTCACACACTTTATACTTCCTGCCAAATAAAGGTTAGATGTGCTGCACAAAATCCTTTGTGGTGTAGCCTCTCTATTCTTACCTCTTACATGAGGAGATGTGCAGAGCCCTTAACCTATGTTCATGAGAGTTCCATACTCTCTCACTTGACTCCTTTAGTGTAGCATCCAGTTAGGTTTGGGAAGATCAGAGAAGCTGCTGTCTTCCCCGTCGGGACGTTTGCTTAGGGACATCCTCTTTGGTGTAGCTTTATTAATCTTTTATTCTTCTTACTACCTTAAGTGTAGAGCCCTCAAACATGGGAAATGCTTAATCATTTAGGTGTTTCATGTAAACTTTTAAGAGGCCTGGGATATTAGAAAACAAACAAACAAACAAACACCAACAAACAAAGAATAGGAAGGAACAGGGAGGAAGTATTTTCATTAGTGTTTACTTCAAAAGACCCAGATTTTGTTTTGTTATGTTTTCAATAGTACAATTTTTCAAATCACTGTTGGAATGGTAGGGGGTATTATTGATCAATGCTTTCCAAATAACACATGTGCTTATTCCAAGGCTTTTTAAGTTGTTGCAGCATTAGCAAGGTTCCCTTCTAATGGTTTCTTACTATGTTTTCCCTCCTCTGTGTTCTTCCTTTATTACCATCTCTCTTCCTACATGTTTTCAGGATCAGCAACAAGAAAGTGATGTTTGCTTTTCAGTTCAATAAAGTTAGCTCCATTAAAAAACAAAACAAAACAAAACAAAACAAAACAAAACAAAAAACTATGCCTGATAGTTTAGATCCCTGTTGGACTGATTTTTAACTGATACTATATTTTTTCTTAACATTTTAATATTCTGGTTATTCTTTATTGATTTCTGTTTAACATGAACCGTTTAGAAAAGGTTAATATGCAAGCATGAACTACCCGTGGCCAATGGCTATATGCATCTTAAGATAGCTATGGCATGGCCGAAAGCAATTTAAGACTTTGGTGAGCTTACTTGAGACATTATTACAATTATGACTCAATAGTGGGGCTTCTTTAATGAGACCTGTGTAGGTGACAAGGTCATGTTGCAATATTGGAAAGCTGCACAAGCTTGGAACAACATGTCATGGTGACTCTGTAGGATCATCTAAAGACTTGCTCAGGTGGTAACTCTAGGCTTTCTATCCTCGCTATTTAGGAGACAGAAATAGGAGGATGCTTTGTGTTGAGGAGTTCGAGGCTAGCTCGGACATCTTAGTTACCGTCTCTATGGCTGTGGCAATGCCCTGGCAGAAGTAACTTAATGGAAAAGAGAGCTTTGTTGTTCATAATTTGCTTACAGCTCCTTGTGGTGGGAAAGTCATAGCAGGAGAATGAAGTGGCTGGTCACATTGAACAGTCAGAAAGCAAAGACCACTACCTGTGGTCAGCTTACTTTCTCCTTCCTACACAAGTCAGGATTCCAGCAGCCCAGGGAATGGTGCTGCCCACAGTGACCGAGTCTTCTCTCACTAACTAACATAATCAACATAACCTACCCCTGGCATGTGCAGAGGTCTGTCCCTCAGGTAATTATAGCTTTGGGGTTGCCTGTCGATATTAGCCTTTGTAGTCCATGGCATAGCCAAGGCCCTATCTCTTCAACGAGAAAATGATGACAGATTGGATGAGGATCTGCAAGTCATCTTGATCACACTGAAGTTATAGCCTTAGCAACAGGGTGCTTAAAGAGTTAGTTTCTTCATTAAACCTCAGTAATGTCATTTATCATCTGCATGACTGACAAATGAAGTACTTCTTGGGAGGGCAACCTAGAATCTTATACATGAGAGATGCTTTAGCTTCTGCTGCTGCAGGCTGAGGACCTGCTCCCCAGCTGGCACAGCTCAGGAGAACATTTTCCTAATCTACACTCACAGGAAAGCTGGTTGCCTCTAAGCCTGGCCATTCCATGGTATTCTAAGTTGTTTTCTCTCCACTTACTTTACATTAGTTTAGTCTAAAATAGCTTAGCTCATTCATTTTTATGACCAACACATCTGGGAAAATCCAAGCATTTCTATTGCTTTTTTATCAGGGTAGGTGAATTTAATTCGGGTTTCCTGCAGCTGCTCTTTCCCCTCCTACTGGGTTCTTGGCCATTCATTCCATAGCTACACAACATGATTTCATCCCATAGTCTTTAGGAGTAGAACTTCTTTCTATTTTAAAATAGTTCAGCAGGAACCGGTAATTGTACAAGATGGATAAGCTCCAGTGACCAAGTTAAGCCTTAGTGAGGATGGCCTAGTAAGTTCAAGGCTAGAGACTACTGACGAATGACCTCTCATTAAATGTCTAGGATTTGTTTGTCTACCTTTTCTGCCTTCCAGCTTTCAAGATCATATGGCACATTCCTCAGTAGAGTGGGGGAGGGGCTGACTACAGTGCTGACATTAAAGACCCTGTGGCTCTTTCAACTTGAAATGGATTCTGGGAAAGGTAGACCTTGCCTGTTAGTAATTTGTTATCTGCCCTGGTTACTGATGCTGCTGCTACCGGTGCACTTCACAGATACCGGTGTGGCTCTCCATCTGTGACCTGTTACATGACATGCACACTGTATTTATGCATTTTAATGCCATCACTTTAAACAGATGTTTAACCATGCCAACATGTCCTCCTGAAAAAATGCATATTATTTTGGTATGGACTTGAATATGTCATTATTATGCAATAATTAGAGTGCATGTGGTATATTTTTTGTAAACTAGTTTTGAATTGTGAATCATTCAATTGGTTTTTTGGAATAATACAGACCAGGATTAGAAACTAAAACAAATGCAAGGGCCATGAATGTAATGGTAGCCTGTAAGGAGCAGACCATTAGAATACAGATTTATCCAGGGCAGAGATCCTAACGTTGCCACATCCACCTAGCAGCCTAGAGAATTAGGTTTTCATACAAGCCAAACTGACGTCTGCAATCAGTCTTTACTGTACTGGTTGCTTGTGTAAAATCACTGATAACTTGCCCCGATATGAGTGTTTGTGCCTAGTCCTACTATAACTTGTCATGCCGTGTTTGGTTGACATCCCTGGGAGGGCCTGCTTTTTTTTTTTTTTTTTCTGAAGGGAAACAGAGGAAGAATGGATCTGGGAGAGGGAAGGTATATCAGGGGAACAGAAAGGAGCAGAGAGAGAGAACATTGAGGTTGGGATGTAAATTTAAAATAAAGAAAAAATCACTGATCTAGGAATTATATATTCAAATGAAGCTCACCATTATGTCAGTCAGACCCTAAGGCAGTCACTGACTGGCTCTGTCACTTACTATCTGTGCAATTTGGAGCAGTTTGATGAACCTCTATGTGCCTTAGTTTGCTCCAGAAAATGATAATAATCATCTTATCGCTATCATAGGATTATTTGACTTTTAATTGAAAAAAAATTTTGAATGACAGAACCAAGTACTAGGTGCTTTTATTTTCACTCCTTGGGAGAAAATTGAAATTCGTGGAGGCTGATACATTCATCAGCCACTTGTCTCACCACAGCAGCGCTTATACTAAGACCCAGGTCACCAAGTTCCAGGTTGAGTGTGATTAACTGGCCAAGCATAGGTTTTTTATCTCATTTGCAGCAGGCTCTCCATTAACTTCACTTAAATGACACGCGGAAGCCCCCGACTCCCAGTTATTTGACTCACACCTATGTGTTACGTGAGGTTGGAGGTCTATGGCTGTACCTCCTTGCCTGATTGCCACCCACTCAATACTGAGGATTCGTAAGGAAAGCCCTGAGCTGC
Source organism: Montemys delectorum (assembly GCA_019843815.1). NCBI lineage: Eukaryota > Metazoa > Chordata > Mammalia > Rodentia > Muridae > Montemys > Montemys delectorum. The sequence goes on from JADRCD010221315.1 coordinate 26,278, forward strand.
AAGACTCAAAACCATAAGTGAAGATCAAAAGATGGAGTGGGGCCCGCTGCTCCACATGTCTGAGTGTCCTCCTGGATGGCTAGATGCCTCTGTTAGTACTATCACTAAATTTCAGACATAAATGTAAAAAATGATCTGGGATGAATCCCTTGGAACCATGGGAAATGATATCCACTAAAGCCCCTTACAGCCATCTTGCTGTCACTTAGCAAGGAACGAAAATCATGATGCTCACGATTTATAGCTTTCGTCCAACACAGAACTGCTTAACATTGCCTATAACTCAAGATTTTCCTCAACCATTTCAGAAGTCACGGGAATTACCTGAGGTCCCAGTGGGGAGAGAGGTACGGCACTCTACCTTCTCACAGGCCATCTGTCTCATTATAGGACATGCACATCATCAGTACAGATGAGAACCAAGTGTTTGCAGCCGTCCAAGAGTGGAACCAGAATGACACCTACAACCTGTACATCTCAGACACTCGTGGGATCTACTTTACCCTGGCTATGGAGAACATTAAGAGCAGCCGAGGCCTAATGGGAAACATCATTATTGAATTATATGAGGTATGTAGCCAAAATTATCTCTCCCTGGATTGACCTTTCCTTTTTATGTTTTGACTTTATAAGCACAAGTACTATAATCCTGTTTTTGACCCCAGCTGTTTCACTTCGCAATTGCATTTTGAGGCAAGGGAATGTAACCTCTTTGTACTTCAGTGCCAGAGAAATAAAGGTACAAGTGCTTGTCTGGTAATGTTTGTGTGAGGTGAGCAGTATGGTGTGTGTAAGGGATCCACTGTCTCAGTAAGGTCAGTGTTTGCACATGTATGAGCATGCCAGAACTAGAGGAACACAGCATACAAGATGTCTTAAGGAGCCTTTCAAAACTCCATGCTTCTTGCTATGTACCTTTCTAGAAAAAAAAAGAATGCTATTTACATGCAGAAATTATTTTTAAAATGATGTTTATAAACAAAATTTGGAGGAAAAGAAGGAAAAAAAAATTACTTGTAAGAGACTAAATGCCACAACATGGTATAATGAAAAATTTGCCTTGATATGAGTGATTTTATACACAGACACACACACACACACACACACACACACACACATACACACACACACACAGTATGCCAGCTAAAAGGACACTTTCCCTAGGAATCCACATGAATGCACACAGAAATCAGAGAAAAATTACAGACCCTTAGAGATGTATTGTTTCCTTATGTCTTAAAAGTCAGTGTATAACCTTTGACAGTACTAGAAAGAGAAGTGGTGAAGTGATCAGATTATCCTACGATGTGATAGGCTGAATTTTGCAGAGTATGTCTTATAGGCCAAAAGAGAACAGTGGCTGGTGCTTAAACTCACATAGGTTGTGACAAGTGAGCTCAGCTCTAGCTGGGCTCTCAGATTACCTGGATGAGCTTTGCTCTGGTGGATTTCCCTCTCTTCAAAGTAAATGTGGCTTTTGGACTAGAAGCAGAACAGAAGGTTCAGGACACAGTCCTGTGGCATCCTCTGGTGAGTGTTTGTCCACATTCTGGCATCTGTCACTGGATTCTGAGTTGTCTACTTATTCACCTAGTTACTACAATGTATCTACCTCACATCCCACTCCCAACTTCATATCTCAAGTGTTTATTTACTTTTTTATATATATTTCACTGAATCCAGATAGTGCTGGCCATTACTGCACAAGTATGGGATCGTCTATTGGAGCATGGTTAACTTAATCACATATTACATTCTTAGACTAAACTGAATGTCCCTTTCCTAGCAGCTACCTTCTGCCAGCAGCAACCTGGCCAGGGCTGGGAGCTTATGTTACCTGCCCCTGTGCATGCTGGGATACCCCTTGCCTTTATCTGTGCAGATCTAAAACAATTCTCTCTAACAACAAAGGCTTATTGGAAGAAATGTCCAAGTTTCTTCCTAGATTTATAAAGACTGGCAGCAATGTCTAAGGGATATATGTAACTTTGATTAGCTTTCATTCTTTACCTATAACCTAGTTAAGAGACAGAAATATACCTTCATTATTAACAATAAGCTACAGTTTGGAGGAATATCCCCAAGACTCTAAGTACGAATATTCATGCCCCTGTGTTCTCACACAAATTGAAGAATATAAACATTGTTGTAGATGACCTCATAGCAAAAATTAGAAGCCCCATCTGGCAACCATGGTGTCCATCTCTAGTCTCAACACTCAGAGAGCTGAAGCAAGAGGATCCTGAGTTCAAGCCCAGGTTATACTACATAGAAGGAACCTGTCTAGGTAGGTAGGGAGGGAGAGAGGGAGGGAAGATGGAGGGAAGTAGATAGATAGATAGATAGATAGATAGATAGATAGATAGATAGAAAGACACAAACAAATGAAGTGAAGAAAGAAATCACTGTTTTTCCATTGTCGCCCTTGACATGATGGGTGAGTTTACCATTGTGCTGTTCATTCAGGGAGCCTGGGTCTCCTTGGTGATTTAGAACCTTGAGATGCTGATCTGAAGCAGGGCATGAATCAGTATGAAGAATATACCCAGATCCATGTAATTTTTTCTCACTACTGAAGTTAGTCTTGTGTTTTCAATGTCACTGGGGAAAAATGCATGATGTTACTAGTTTTATTGAGAGGAAAGCCACACTACTTAAGGCAATATTTTTAACACAAGCTCTGTGAGCCTGCTTTCCACTCAATTTTTGCCACAGTTGATTATGACCATACTTTGTGTTCAAACTCTTGACAAAATCCTCTGGGAGCTTGGATTTAGTCTGCTGGGGTTTGAATGGGTCAGCAAACAATTTACATGTTTTACCTGCACTAGACTGGACTCGAACTGAAGCAGAAAGGAATAAAACAAATAGAGGTCATAACCTTTCATCTGTTTATGTTTGAGATTGTGTTTCAACTTATCAATTTAAAAGTCTTAGGAATAAATGGCGAATCAAGCATTCCTCCTAGAAGTGTAATTATGAACAGCAATTAGGTACAGCAAGCATGTATGAATCAGGTAGATGCTAACCAAGGGAGATCATCATCAGCTGTATATGCCTGGTTCTTTTTCTCAGAGTGATGTGTTTTCTTATCAGTCTCATTGACACCCTCTGAAGGAAGTACTGGAGAAGTGTAATCTGCCCCAAATGTTAAAAATAGAATGAACCAAGGGATAGACAGACAGGTTAAATTTTTGATAAAGTGTGCTAGCCATCCTAATTGTACAAAATAATGCTTGTCAGGGACATGGGTGAAAACTGGATAATTGATTAGATTTCAGATTCTGGAAGACATTTAATAATAAGTGAATAAATTGGAGCCTGACATTATCTAGACCATGACCATATTGAAGATTTTTAATGGATGATGCTGTTTTGCACCTGGTGATACATTCTGTGGTTTGGAGATAAAGCTCAATTTAATTGGTCTCTAGGGGTCATTAGAATTTAACCTTCTTCACTGGAGATTCTTATACATAGACAGAGAATAAGAATGGGAACCATATGGACAGTTAGCAAAGAGAATATAATTCTTTTGGACTTCAAGTGCCCTTGAGTAATGTGGCTGGAAAAAGCAGTAAATTTCTTGTATAATTCAGCCAAATACATACAATTGAAGCAAATGCATTTCATGTGGTGATACGAGGTCTGATGCATAGCGACAACCTACTGGACAGGTCTATGTGATACTTCCAAGGCAGAAACCAGAATCCACCTTGTATTAGAAGCATCATTCTGCTGAGTTGGAGGATCACACAGGAGGAGGTCAAATTCTAACTTGAGAAACTTGTAGCAACTTAAAGGTGACTTGGATTCAGCCATGGCGTCCTGGAGAAAGGCTTTCGGGAGCTTGAGTCTAGTAAGTGGAAGGTTGTGGGGCTCTGTAGAACAGAGTGCGGTGTGGGTTGTAAGCTGATGGTACAGACTTGACGAACGCATAGCATCCTCAGTACAGAGGTGGGCATTCACCCTGGGTTCGAGGTTTTTCTCACACTGACATCACCAGTCAATATTTACACCTGTGCCCATCCAGGTTAATTTGTGACTTTATAATGTACTAAGGCATCACAGCTCTTTCCCTTTTCTGACAGAAGAGAGATTCTTTTAGGAAACCGTGTATAGTGGGTTGCTTGGGTCCACTTCAACCATCTAAAGCTGCTGATCATGTATTCCATCTTCCCCATGAGCCTCTTACGCTGCTTGACAATGCAGAGAAGACAATGTGAGAAATAACCGGAGGGATGTCCCCAGGAAGCCTTGGCACCAAGGTTCCTCGGAGAAGGCAGTAGACTAGCTCCACTGAACTCCCTCTAACCAGAAAAGGCCGATATAATTTTGAGAACTAATCTAGTGTAGTCATCCCCAGCGATGCAAGTTAGTTTGCTAATTTATTCTCTGATTCCAACTTCAAAGTAGAATATATCCATTGATGTAATTGTGTAGAAGAGAAAACAGTGTTCAATGGTCAAATAACTATTGCTCTCTTCTTTAATAGGGTGCCAACAGCATACTCCTTTAATACAAGGCTGGTGTTGAGAGTGAACCAGTTGAATGTAGTATTTTGAGTGTCATTAACTTGTATTCTGACAATTTTTCATACAGTGTCTTTTTGTAGGCTTTTTCATATTCCCAAAAAGGAAAAAAAAAAGCCACAACTATCCATTCCAGAACCGACCGCTGAGCTAAGAATTCTTGTTCTGATGAGCCTTCTTTGATGCTTTCCCCTAGTATTAAGTCTTCAACTTAAAACTCCCTGCAATAACATCCTATTAGCAACAGTGCATTAGGCTAACACTGCAACTACAATAAATATACAACCTGATGTCTGGCATGGTGGTTATGCCTTCAGCCCCAGCACTTGTAAGTTCAAGGGAAGCCTGATCTATACAGAGAGCACGAGACCCCACAAGCTCCATAGAGACTTCAAAATTATTATAACAAAAGTTTTGAAAGTAAAAAATGAACATATGAAGTCAATAATAGTAATATATTCAATCCCAGCAAAAACATACAAATTATTTGTGCTTCATATATGCTCAGGAGAGACAATGCCCACGGACTATTTTATATGTTCACACTGTCTGAAAACTCAAGCTTATACTTGATATTTCCACCTCACCTCAAATCATGTAGTAAATTTTTACCTGAAGTAGTTGATCTGTAGTTATATTTCATAAAATTTATCATAGGTAAAGGAGAGTCACATACCTATAAATAAACTTGGCTAGAAACCAAATTGATTATCAACTCAAATTAATGTTGATTAAAACTAAATAAAATGAAAACAGTCTCTTACTCTCACTGGCTAACTCCTTACCTACATGGCATATGTATGCAGTGGCCACCATGGAGAATTTCCCAGACCTAAATCACAGACACACTATTGGTTATTTCTCTCTATGGTGACCATTGTTTCCCAAGTTCACTATAAAATTAAGGGTCACATAAGTGGAATGGCTTGGCTCACATCACACCACTAGGATACTGTGATGCTATATCTGAAAGCATCCATGTAAGTCTGGCTAATACATCAAACTTTTCCTTCTAACCTTTGTGCTTTTTACGTTTTTTATAAAAGAGTCATAAGTAATATGGGATAAGGAATATCCCCTTTGGTATAGGATTCTGTGGCTTTTGGTAGGTGCATGCAGTCGCATAACTAAGTATACAATAAAGATGTGGAAGGAATCCATTCCCCAGAGTCCTCACTTTAATGTCCTTTGGCACATACTCAATTATTGTATCAACCTTTACTACCGAGCAAGGTACACTTGACTTCTCCTAGGCTCCAGCTTTGTCTTTTGTAGAATGACAATGAGTGGCATAATATTATATGTAAGCTTTGGAGTCTAGCCTTCCTCCTAGAAGAGTGCATCTGAGGGCAATCTGGTGCATAGCATGCAGTGTGAATTATATCAGCCCTTGTTCATTTTAATTACTGAGTAGCACTCCATTCTGTGAGTATGCTGTAATTATTCTTTATTAGTTGGAGAGTAGTTAGGTTGCTTTCAGTTTTGTACGATTGTGATTCAAACATCTGTAAATACTTACAGAAATATTACCTCTTACTTAAAGGTAGGATTGCCAAATTAAATATAAATATATGTTCATGAAGCCATCAATGTGATTTTAAAGTGGCAGTTCATCTTGAGGATATGAGCATTGTCATTGTTTCACACATTCCTCAACACTTGGTAATTTCAGGTGTGTGTGTGTGTGTGTGTGTGTGTGTGTGTGTGAATGCATGTGTGTACACACCCATGTGCTCATATGCATGGGTCTGATTACAGTCTGGATGCTCTGTCATGGGAGGTTCATTTCTCACTTCTTTAGTGACTGTTGAACTCTCTATATATGGACACATAAACTGTAACTCTTTGAGTGATCTCCTATGTCCCAATTCTCTGCCTATTATTTGGTATTTCTTTGTCTTTCTTGTCTCTAGTGCCTGTCCTCCATTCTATCTGCTTTTGTAACCTCCAGTGACAATTCTTAGTCCAGATGGATGGCTGCTTATAAACTCCACAGGGACTTTGCCCCTGTAATAACCTTGGTCAGACCCTTCCTGTAGTTCTGATACAAGGGACAGCCCACGGCAGATCAAACTAATTGCTTTCTCTCAGCAAATCTCTAGTTTTCTTTTGCTGAGGTCCCAGAGACATGGCTAACAGATGACCATGCCACCTGGACACACTGATCTGCCAAAGGGGCCTGCAGTCATGTCCCTCTGCACCTCAATCTGATTCCCAGAGGGAATTGTCAGCCTCATAATATTGCATTAACTTTTCCTAGGGTGAAGAAACCAAAATGTTTTTTCACCCCAGTTAGGGCATCAAAACTAAGAGTTCATCCAAGTCCAACTTGGAGAACCTGTGAGTTTATAGCATTGGTGAAAGTTTGCCTCCAGGAACATGAACGATCCCTCAAACAACTGTATCACCAAAAAGCTCTACTCCATCCTAAGTGATGGCCCATGCAGAGAGCCTCATGGAGTCAACCTTTCACTTAACCTTCTGCTTCCCACATACTGTAGCGTCTTCTAAGATCGTTTGTGCATATGGGAAGGCAGGAGGGGATGCTGGCTAAGACATCAATCAGATCTGAGCCTTGTGTGTCTGTCTCCCACCTCTTCCTTCCAGAATTTGTCAGTAATCTGTTAACATTACAATTCACCTACTTATTGTTGTGTTGGTCTTAATTAGTTGCCATGGATACCTTTATGCTAAGATGGTGATCATGTTATACACAAAGAATAAAGCCACGCTGCAACAGGCACTTGTACCCATGGGCACCATCACATGCTTCTCATTGGACTTTCAGGAACAACTGCAGCAGGCACACGAACGATTTCACCCAACAATGTGATAAAGAATATTTAGAGTTAATAGGATGCTAAGTGCCTCCTCCTCAGATGCAGACCAAAACCACATGTCTTACGTTATATTTCTGTTATACTTCACGTGGCTGAGGCATGCTGTCATAAAAATGTCCACATGTATGTCTCCAAACACGTAGATTTGGACATGAAAATTAGGATCTAGAATGAAAATATTTCTAACTTGGGTTGCAATCAAACAGCGAAAGTTCTTGGCCTGAAAGACACAATGGCTCAGTGGATCTTATCCATTTGCTTATATAAGACATGAAGCCATGAAATCCCAGAAGTGACACACAGATCATGAACCATCCACATGAGGAATGTGCTGCAGTTTTTTTAGAACACATAGGAAGATTTCTGTTGTATTGGATCGAGCTTCAAGAGAGGCAAGTTCAGGGCTAAGCGCAGAGATTTACACAGAAATACCCCTTTTCTACAACATTTGTTCTTCATTCTCTTGATTTTGACTGAAGGAATTTTTTGCATGACTCAAAGAAATTTCCCTTCTTAGTGGGATATGGAACAAGCATATTCTGTTTGTTTGCCATGCTCATCCTATGTGTGTTTGTACATGCCTGTTCTCAGGCAAGGATGTCCCAGGCATGTCCCAGGCATTCCCCAGCAACAGTGAGTCATAGACCCAGAGTCAGACCTGTTTATGTTCTACCAGGAAGTAAACAGCAAGGCCCTGAATGTGAGTTGCAGGATGGCAACTGATTTAGGAGAGAGCTTGGTGGCTAGAAAGAACACCAAAAAAAGGCTTCTCTTTGGTAGCAGGATCTACAGAAAGTAGATAAGGTTCCATGTTCTAGAGGAAATATAAAACATCCAGTTTTAATCAGCATCTTTTGCAATGGATTTTATTGTTACTGATTTTTTTTTGTTTGTTTCTTTCTTTGTTCATTTGTTTTTCTTTTTCAAGACATGGTTTCTCTGTGTGGCCCTGACTGTCCTGGAACTTGCTATGTAGACCAGGCTGGCCTTAAACTCAGAGATCCTGAGATCCTTTGCCTCTTTGAGTACTGGAACTAAAGGCATGCATCACCATTGCTTTGCTTTGCAGTGGATTTTAAAGAATAAGGTTGGGGGCTGTTTACAGTCTTGACGATGATGGTTCAAATACCAATATCACTTAACAAAGCAGGCACTAAGAAAATGCCTACAATTCTGGCTTCAAGAGATCTGGTGCCCTTTTCTGGCTTATGTACACACTCCACACATAATTTCTTTCACACATACAAGTAAATAAATGAAATTAGCCTTAAAAAAATATACCTAGGCTGCTTGGGAATGTGTGAGACCTGAGTCTTCCAGAAATACACTGACTGGAAGCTGATGAGAAAGGAAGGGTATAGCTAGGGACCCATGCCTCTTTCTTGCACACCGAGTACCATTATCTTTATACAGCTTCTCCGCCTCTACCTTCAGTTCAAGGGAACAGTCTAATCATCCCTTCTATCTCTCACTGGCTCATTGTCAATTTCGTCTGGTACTGTCCCTTCCTGATAGTTCTATTCTCCTCCTGACATTATCTGTCCCTTTGTTTGAGATATTTTTGTTTGTCTTGTTTGGGTTGGCATTCTCTTCCAAGGCCAGTCAGGTTACTACAAAAATGAACTATAAAAAGCCCTTAGTTCATCAACTAAAGAATGTCATTTAGAAGAAGAGAAGAAAAAATCCTCCCTTAGTGAAATTTCTCCTTTCCTCCCACTGGTGTTCCTTAAGAGCTGTGATGAATTTCAATGAACCAGGGTCCTTGAAGAATGTAGGATAAGGAAACTTAGACCTGTGAAACATCTCAGCATTGTGCAGTGTGCTAGTTACTTTTCTTGTTGCTATAATCAACACATGGCAAGTGAAAATTGAGGAAGGGGGGTTTATTTATATTGGCATACAACTTGAAAAGTCAGCACTTCATGATGGGAAAGTCTTAGCAGCAGAAGAGGGAGGTGGCTAGTCGTGTTGTGTCTGCAGTCTGAAAGCAGAGATAAGTGAATAATGATGACCTAGCCTTCTCCTTTTTATTCAGTTTGGGTCTCCAGTCCCTGGAATCATACCACCCTACATTTGGTATAGAACTTCCCTCCTCCAGTGAGTCTTTTTGGAAACACTGCCATATGTATACTCAGAGGTATCTTTCTATAAGAACTGTAAACACAGTCCAGTTGACAATCAAACACATCCAGCAAACCTGCTATTCAACTGTGTGTGTGTGTGTGTGTGTGTGTGTGTGTGTGTGTGTGTGTGTCCAGTTTCTACTTGGGTGCATACAGGTAGCACACAAGAACCCCCCCCCCCCACATACTCTACTTTGTTTTTAATGCAAACACACACACACACACAGACACACACACATACACTTTTATTTATTATACCCACAGACACACGTAGCCTAAGATGCATTTAATTGATAAATCAACTCCAGCTACTTGTTTTGCAGTGCTATTCTTTATTCCTTCAGAATATCATGGGCATGAAATCCCAATATGTTAGGAATTCTGGCAAGAGCATCTGCATTATCTCATAGGACCTTTGTCAGGCAACTACGGAAAAAGAGAGAAACCACTGATTTTAAAGTCACCTAAAAGAAGATATGTAAATTACCAATGTCATAGAGTGAGCTAGAGATGTGCATTGATATTAGCTCTCTATGTTGAATCACCTGCCACATAATGTCTACCTCATTTCTAAGAAGTATTAGTGGGCTGCCATAAAGGGTGTTCCCTTGGTAACTTCAAAACCTGTCTACTAGAATCCCTGGAGACAATTGTCTCTGGAAGGGGCAAAGCCTTTGGTCATTATAATAGGAACTGTTAATAGTTAACTAAAGATAATATTCTGTGGAACAAAGAACAAAGACAGGCAAGATGGGGAAATCTGATGTGTAAAATAAGAGGGGCCATGTAAGGATTTAGTATCGGGTACAAAGGTAAACCTTGGGGAATATGACGTTTGTTACTCCTTTTCTCCCCTTCTGTGCCCTATGTAAGATGCCGCCAGTGATTCTTTCAGGGTGTCTCCAAGGCTACCACTTTGGCCCAACGTGGTTCTCCGTCTCTCCCCTTTTCCCTAGGTAGCAGGTATCAAGGGGATACTCCTGGCAAACAAGAAGGTGGATGATCAAGTGAAGACATACATCACTTACAACAAAGGCAGGGACTGGCGTCTACTGCAAGCTCCAGATGTGGACCTGAGAGGAAGCCCAGTACACTGTCTACTGGTCAGTTATCCAGCCCCATGTAGACATGTTCACAGGGCAGGTAGCTCCCCTGGGGATACTGTATCAAGAGCTCTCTTCCTTCATTTGGAATTTGTCCGGTGTTGAGCAATATCAGGAGCACAGGGCTACAAGCTCACACCACTACATGGACTGAGTGAAAGACCAATTGCATAGGTTTTTATTTATAAGAAACAATGTCCTACAGCTGTTGGTAAAATAAATGTATGGACAATAAGCCTGCACTTGTTAATAAAAGTACTAGACAGGACTCAGTAGGGCTAACTCATATGTTAACTGATAGATTGGTCAGTGCTAGATAGATGTCATGGTAAGTAAGGAAAGTCAGCAGGGTCAGACTACACTGAGTCGTCAGTTAACCTTATTAGCTTTTGAAGGTCATTGCTATGAGAATGTTGAGGCAGACAGAGTGGGGGGCATGATGTATAAGATGACATTTCTGCTTCAAGGCACCTAGACTTAAAGATAATTAACAATAATGAAACCATCAGGCCCCTGTTAGTGAGTGTTTGCACCAGAAGCCATTCTGACATCTCAGATATGTGGCTGAGTTTATCCTGGGACAATGTCTTTTTCCATATATTCAAAGAGATTCATTAGCCAGGGCACTTCTCGACATTGTGTGAAAATCTAGTTATAATCATGTCTAAGTCAGAAAGAGCCACTAAACCACTACCATTTTGTAAGGTTTAGTCCAATTCTACTCTTTATTTTGTTTAGTGTTTTCTGTGGCTTTGGTTTGGATACTAGGAAAGCCACGCAAATGGCTACCTACTCATTGGAGCAGCCCATGGGGTCACTGGTTGACTTATCCTCTCTCTCTCCCTCTCCCTCTCCCTCTCCCTCTCCCCCCTCCCTCTCTCTCTGCTGTTGAAACTCGATGATACTTTATCTTGCTCTCTTCATCTAATTTTCTCAATATCTCAATTTTTCTTCATCACAATTACTTTTATTTTATAGGTTTATCTCTATATATCACCAAACCCCTTTCTATAATGGGCACAGGAAAGTAAATGGAAAAGAGTCCAGTGTTCAGTGAGTTTCAGATAATGGTTTAAAATGCTTGAAGTAAAATTATATGCAGGCTTAAAACCCACAAACACAGACACAGACTATGGTGCAAGAAACTTATTGAGAACATGGACCCTGTCCTATAGTTTTTCTGTTTCACTCTGCTGGTGATCCCCAATAAACAGGGTTTGATGGTTATTTCTGGAAGACACTTGTCATCCAAGGTCTACTAGGCTTCCTAACACTAATCATGAGCCAGACCTTGAAGGCTGGATTGACTGCAGAAGAGGACAGAAGGCATTTGATACTGGGTTAGTAAAAGGGAGGAAAGATGCAGGGTGATACTTGGGACAACTTCTAATGTAAAGTTCTGGATCCATGGCAGATGGGTCTGGAGTTCAGCATCCACACTGCTGCTGTCCCTAGATGATGCCCATCTGCAAGCTCCACCTCTGATCCTGCAGGGTGAGCATATGGCCTGGGTTTCCTGGTATTAAAATATTTTCTTCCTCCTTTTAGCCCTTCTGTTCCCTACACCTGCATCTGCAGCTCTCTGAAAACCCGTATTCCTCGGGGAGAATCTCCAGCAAGGACACAGCCCCTGGACTTGTGGTTGCCACAGGTAAGAAATGTTCTCTGGCCTTCCTTTTCACCCGTGGCTTCTGGGATAAAGTTTGTGGCATACTTGTGGGTCATGGATTCATTTGAGCTTTAGATGGAAACGTCCCAGAAAATGAGCAAGATTGTTCAATCCTCAAAGCCCATCTTAAGAACCTGAGATGCAAAGAGCTTTGAACAGTCTTAGCTTCTAGGTTAATTCATCATGCCCTAAAGTTCCAGAGGGGTCCTCTGCATCTAGGCCAGCATTCCTGTCAAAGTCAACCGAATGACCAGAGAGGTTGTAATGGGGAATTCTCAGTTTGAGAAAACATGCAGTACAAACTTCGCAGCTCTCTGAGTATCAGGTAGGGCACTTTTCTCTTCACACAGAAGATACTTTACAGAAGGCTTCACCCCCACAGCTGTTTTTAATCAGGAGGTCTCTGGCGCATGTAAAGGTTTGTTTACACATGATTAAGCACTTGGCAGAGAGCCTGGGGAAAAGGGCAGAAAAACTTCAGGTTGCAACGTTGGAGCCACTGTCCACTGAGCATCAATCAAAAGTGAAGATACAGCAGCTCTCAGATGAAATGAAAGTCTCTGGGGAATATGCCTGGATTAGCATGCATCTGATTTGCATATACCTTTTAAGGAATACATTGTTGGCATAAAGTAAGACAGACTTCTAATCTTAGCACTTATAGTTCTGGTGTCAGGGAGCGTGCCCCACCCCCCACCCCAGTGAAAGCACATAAATTCACATTGACTTTCTGAGGATATACAGTTCTCTACCAATCCAACACTCATACTTCTGGATCCCCTGTTCTTGTAGACATGGATTCCACCTCCAAAGCTCCAATCCGATCAACTTTTAACCACTAACAGTTACTAAGCACTTAGTAAACTCAGAGGCTAGTAGAGCCTGCTGCCTTCACAGGCAGCTTCACTCCACTCAGTGTGGACAGGACCCAGGGTGGCTAACATCACTGTTCTCAGAAGCACCAGAGAGTGAGATGAGTGTCAGCTCTTGCTTAGAGAGTGATACCTACACCCGAAGTCCATGAGTTAGTTCAAGGTCAGGAACTATTAGCCTATCTGCCTTTTATCAAAGTCTACAGGAGACCCAAGGCTGGAACTGAAGCTATACGTGGCAATAGTGGTCACTGATAAAAGTAGACATTTGAATGTTTCTAATAATGGCCAGGCATTACTCAGCTCAACCACTCTGAACTTTTGTGTTTTAGTTGGCAAAGTGAGGATAATAGAGCTAACATAGCTAAATTTAGGATTAACTGAAAGAATGAGTTTCAAATGCTTTCAAATGTTCAGGATCTATCGGCTATTCTGCATCACCCTGTATTCTTGATGTCAAAGCTGTTTTTGCATGAGGAGAAGCTAGGTTGTTTCTCTCCTTCCATGGGACCCATAATTATATGCTTAAATTATGCATACAGTGAAATCCAGGAGCCCTGTCATCCTGCTCTCTAAGCTTAGCTCTGACACTTACTAGAATGGTGAGTCTGACTTAGTTTTTAACTTCCGAACTTCATATCCCCATTTGTAAGACAGAAATTGTTATCTTCTTTATAAGTATAGAGAGAAGGTCACATCTACAAGAATGGACAAAGAACTCAGAGTAGGTGACATGGTAGTGACCACATGTACTCGTAAATTAGTCTAATGTTATGTCTTTAATGAGTTAGCAGGCATTCAGGCATTAAACATTGATTTTTGAATATTTAGTCATATATATCAAGATTTACTGATTTCTTTCCCTTTCCCAGAAACTTTGGCGCTTTCTTGCAAGCCATGGAGCATTGAGAGAGCTAAGACATAGACAACAAGATCTTGAGCTAACCTGCTGGCTTCTGCCTCCGAATGCCCAGCTTCTATTACACTGCTGGATTTCACGGCTCTGTAGGGGTGTGGGAAGTGTTCTTTAAATACTTTCCTTACATTCATGCTTCTATTCCCCCTCTCTGTCTCCCACACTCCCTATTTGCTCTCTCTTCTCACATTGTCTTGAGAACTAGTCTCAAGGAAACTGTGGATAAATGAGTGCACTGGGGTTTCTTTCTGCCTCTTGTTGCAGACCTATCTGGAGAGTCTAATGGTTACATGTAGCAGAAGCAGTAGGATTCCCAATAGCCTGAGCATTGACTCCTACTACTAGGGAAGAACTTGCAGCTCCATAGCTCTCAGCAGTGTAGTCTGAAAAGCATGTTCTTTGCCTTAATTATACAATGATGAGGTAGATGATGAGGCAAAGGCAACTCTCTTCAATTCACACACTATGAGACAGAAGGCAAATCGGAGGCAACATCATGGCCAAGCCCACTACCCTTTTTACTTCAGACAAGTTGGTTAATTCTGTAACCATCAAAGGCCATCCACCAGCCACCAACTGTGCCACCTCCATGTCTAACCCATGCCCACACCGCTTCCTATAAACTTTGAATACCCACACTTCATGTTCCCCATTTCTCCATGCAGTTGACTATATATGGTTTTGTTTTGTTTTGTTTTGTTTTGTTTTTCTATTGAGCCCTTGGTATCCCTGTCTGTATAGGTTGGATAGGTCCTTTTGCCATTGCCTGGGGAAAAATTTGTAACCCAGAATGCTCCAGAACTCTTTTTCTTTATTTCACAATTGTTGAAGGAGCAGAGAATGGTTATAATGATAGGAAATAGACCAAAAAAAGTTTAGAACAGCTACCCCAAATGTCAGTAGACTCTTGTTTGTTTGCAAACTAAGTTGTTGGTTAGAAAGATCCCTGTTTTCCTGTCTCATGCCTCTTTCCTGATTCCTAGATGCCCTTCAGACAGCGATAGCCGTCCAGTGTGCTCAGCAACCACTCTGCCTAACCCTCCTTCCACTTAGCTAGTGAAACACTTTAGACGGGTCTTCCTTCTCTGACAACATCACCTAAGCTCTTGCTGTTAGGATTGCCAATGAAGCCACTTAAATACTGAACACAGCCAAGCATAAGATCGCACTGGAAACATCTACTTTGTTATTCAATCCAGAACCTAGTTTCTGATCCCTATAACTAGCTATGCGTTTCTCAGGATGATCTTCAGAAGATGGAAGATACTTCTGAAAATAGACTTTATGAAGTGGGCTTCTTACTATCACAGAATTGCCAAATCCATGTGGAAAGGCTTTTAAAGAGAGGTTGAAAACATCAGAACCAGTGTCTAATGAGGTTATAAAGCAGTAGAATAGACACTGAGGGTCCATGCTAGGGATGGCAACTATAGAGTTCTCTCTTCCTCTTCCTCCATCCCTTCCTCCTTCCATCCCTCCTGGTTTTCTCTGTAGACATTATTGAAATATCTAATGGATTACTGTACTCTGTTCTCTTGACAGCACATATGGCTACCATATTCTTTTTACCACAGTGTTCCCAGTAGTAACGATGACTTTCTCCACCTTTTTTTCTTTATACATTTTGGCTGTTCTTCCTTATACCTGTGCCTAAAGACATGAACTTTCAGACAGATTTCTATCTATGCAGTGGCTCTCAGCACTTCTCCCATCTCCTTTTATACTTACTTTCTGAGCCCTAAGCACTGAGGTTATTTTTGGAAGCTAGAGTGTCAAAACAAGTTGGCTAGCTGTGTGTTCCTTGATGCTGATGGGCGCTTGACAAGCTGTATAGCCTGGCTTTAATTTCTCACTTTGAAGTATTAAATGTCAGGAGCTCAATTAACATTTTCATTATTGCAATTTTATTGTGCTCTTATTTAGGTTGCAGATGTGTGGGAGCTAACATTCTCTTCCTACTATGTTTAATGAAAAAAATACCAACCACTATGATAAACTCTTATATGTTTAGAGTATTTTTTTTTAACTTGTAAGGGAAATGGATCTTTGTCCTGGCTTCAGGCTTTATAAGGTCATGTCCAGCGGTGCCTGGAATTCCTCCTCATACAAATGAGACATCTCCCGTACCCTAGTCCTGGCCAGTGATGTATACTCACTGCAATACCACTACTCACCCGCAGAAGGTTTAAATAGCCTTTGTTCCCTCCAGTAAACTGAACTAGTTCTCTGAAGCATTACCCTAGTGTGTGTTGTTTCCCAGTGCACTCATACTGACTGAGATCCTGTCTGCACTATCCTATCCCAGCTAAGCTTCCCAGTCTATGGTCCAGTCCAGTGTGCAATGGGCCAGGCTACCCTAAAAGCAAAAGCAGACAAGGCACTTTGCCAGCTTCATTTCACACCACTCACGAGCATTTTGAAACGGTCTGGGTAGTCAGAGTAAATCGTTCTCAAGTTCTTCCGTATCTAGTCTCTGAGTCCTACTGTCTAAAGAAGAGTTTGTGTCTCACTCTTCCCTTGCTTTCCTCATAATCAGTTGTTTTTCCTGCTGGGTTTTTATTTTTAGGTGATCTCTAGGAAAAGCATTCAAGAGCTAACTGTAAGCATCATTCGGGGACCCTTTACCCTGATGCTTTTCTTCCAACCCTGAGCACACTTAAAACATAAACTTCCTGACAATTTCACAAGATCTTCTTATGTTTCAGGTAATATTGGCTCAGAACTCTCCTATACGGACATCGGTGTGTTCATCTCCTCTGATGGGGGCAACACATGGAGACAGGTGAGCGGAAGACTCAGAAGAAGGGGGATGGTTAGAGTAAAGGCTGCCAAAATCTCCCCTTCCTGCAGATTCTTAGACTCCTTATGACTTTGAAGTTGAAAAATTTTTGGCTAGCTTTCCAGTTTACTGGATCTAACTGGCAGCTTAGCGAGGTCATGGTGAGTGGGAAGAGACCTGGACCTGGAAGAGGAAAACCTTGACTTGTGCTGGCTGGTTATATAGTCCCTTCAGCAAAATGGATGTAAGAGCCTCTAGATGCTAAATGTTGTTCTGGTTCCTGGGGATACACTGATGAAGCTGTTTCTGTCACTAGTGTGCCAAGGAATGTTGGCAAGCAGCTCTCATCAACTGCCTCCATCAGCTTCTTTATCTTTAAAGTGAAAGGATTAGAATGTTGAAACCAGAAAAGCCATGGAAGTCAGTGATAATTTAAGAGTTATACAGGCTCAGCCATCAGTAACTATAAGACAAGTTTAATACACGTATATCTACAAGAAAAATCAGTTTAGTGTTACAAACAATAGACCTTGGAGTGATGAGAGCAGTGCCCTATACAGCCATTGTATATTTGATATACTCTGAGTGTGAACTGCATTTTTTACTTAAGTTTAATGTAGGTAGTCACATGTGACTGTTAGTCAACACAGACATATTTGATGTCAGCAAGATATCAGGCAAAAGCCTTAAGATTTGACATTCCTTCCTTTAATGAGTTCAAATTTAAATGGAGGAAATAATTTCACATAAAGCTAAATATAGTTCAGAGTGATTATATTATTGTAATGGTCTTATGATCATAGGAAGAATAATGAAGAGTTAGTTCTATTGGGGAAACTGGGAAACAATAATTAGAGATGATATCTTACTAAGTCTTAAAAATAAAATTTCTAGCTAAGGAAGAGAAAGGAAAGGCACCGGGTATCTCGATGCTGATGAATTCACCATTAGGTGTCTTGCTGGTCATGCTCCATTGGGGTGACCAAATTAAAGCTGGCATTGCCACCACCAGTATCATTGTCACCCTCTCTACCAACATTGCTACTACTACCACCAGAAAAGTACTGGCAAGCATTTAACAGATGCAACAGCTATATTAAGTACTACATAATATACAGTGAAGAATATGTCAGATCCTGCTCCAAAGGCTTTAAACATGTGACTAGAGAACAAGCCTATGAACAGGTGTCAACTTTCAAAATATAAGATAACCTGTTGCAAGGACAACAAAGAAGTGAGAATCTGAAAAACAAACTCATCCAACATAAAGAACCATCATGGTTTAAGAA